>VDFB02067662.1:0-25413 GCA_007258455.2 Sequoia sempervirens | reverse complement strand
ATTTCTACATGTCTCTTTTTGAAATGAATTAAATGTCTTGGG
Organism: Sequoia sempervirens; assembly: GCA_007258455.2. Lineage (NCBI taxonomy): Eukaryota > Viridiplantae > Streptophyta > Pinopsida > Cupressales > Cupressaceae > Sequoia > Sequoia sempervirens. The sequence continues at coordinate 25,371 of VDFB02067662.1, read as the reverse complement.
AATAAATCTCCCACTAGACCATCACCATTGGTGAAATCATATTGCTACACACTCTAGAGTAAAGCATCATCTTCTAGATATATACTAATAAATAACTTATTAGCTATATTCTTTAAAACATTGTAATTTTTGAACAAGATCAAGAATGTTTGATAAGAAAATGGACAATAAATTGGTTGGTAATATGATCCTTTGCAATTCTATATGCAAAACATCCTCGCCTATGATGAATTTAATGCAATTTAATACAAACTTACAATTTACTTTGAAGAATTTTTGCAGTTCATCTTTATTGATGCAATATGAAAAAGGTTCTTCCCAGGGCTTAACTAAACCTAGCACCATGTAATTTCTTACTTGAAACTCTTTTAACTCCATTAGATCAAAAATAACCAAAGCCTTTGTTAACTGTAATATCATTGGGAGATGAACAGTGAAAATGAAACAAGTCGGTGATGATTTTAAAGCCAAGCTTACCCAACTTTTTACAATAGAATTTCTTGATAATGAGACTTTGCAAGGATAACATGCTTGAGGAGTCTTGAACTTTTAAAATGGCTGCTAGTTTTCCCTTTAGCACATGGGTAAATTGTTAGCAATGTAGTAAATATGACATCTGCACAAATTCTATAATCATTATAAGACAGCCCCAAAAATGTTAGAGGCCCAACTTTAGCTAGTTGTAAGCCAACAATGGAAACCTAACAAATAATTTAGCAATATCCTTTATGTTCAAAAGCGAAGAACAAGTCTAGGCATGTCATCCTTGCAAGATCTATGAGAAAATTTCTTATAAGATGTGTCCTGACAAACTTTCCCAACTCAAATGTGTAAGTGGCATACTTCAGTGCCACGATAATCTATATTACATTCCCATCACAAATGTGTGAGTGGCGTACTTCAATGCCACAAAAACTTGTATTACAACATGTGTTTGAATTACTCGATGAGAGTCCTACACTTTCATGATGAAACATTAGTATCACATGGTAATTAAACATGACATTGCAATATGATGATGAATGCATTCATTAGAAGGGTTAAGTGGTTGTTCCTTTGCCTAAGTAAAGATAACTTTGAATTCTATCTATATGCCCTTAGCATCTTGCAATATTAAATCAAGCAATTGGGGGAAAACATTTAAATCACTTAAATCATTAATTTCCCTTATCTCTATTTTATCACTCCCCAACCCATCTAAGAAGTTTTCTACTATGTTCCCTTTCCTGTAAGTATTCGATATTACTGACAATTAAAGCTTATCTAGTAGTGACCATGCTTTATTTAGCATGTAGCTTAGATTCCAATTTTGAACTTTCCTATCCCTAAATGCATTAATGATTATTAATGAATCCCCTTCAATATGAAGCTTTGAGAGTCCCATCTAGATTACCAATTCCAAGCACAATAATAGAGCTTAAGCCTCTACATAATTATTAGTATCATTTTTCAAATGAAAAGAGGAAGCTGCCAAGACTACCCCTGATGCATTTCTAATGCATATTCCTACCCCTAATAATCTTGGATTACCTTTAGAAGCCCCATCAAAATTTAATTTTACAAAATCCCTTTGAAGTGGAATCCATTTCACTGATGCTCTACTAACCTTTGTGATGTCATTTTTGAAAAGGCTACCATCAAAAGGAAATATGATGTCTTTCCACTCTTTCAAAATAGAGCTATCCTATCTTGTAAAAGATAAATTAATGAATTTCTCTCTCTAGACATATGAGTTGACCCCCTTTGAAATTTCCTTTTCAATTTTTGATAGTAGCAACTCCATTGGAGATTTAGTTTTCCTAAAGATTCTCAAGTTTCATTCCCACCAAATACTCCAAATTACAAGAGCCAGGATAATGAACCAGATACATACAAAGAAAGAGAATTGATACAAAACCGGCCAATCTTGAAAAAAATCCCAAATGGAGTTTGTTAATGGAATGGAAAGCTGTAACATATTTTTAGTAAAATTCCAACATAAATTGGCAACAACACACTACACAAAAAGATGGTCTACTATTTCAAATTCAGCTTAGCATAATGGGCACTTGAAAGGTTCAACAATCTTTAATTTGACTAGATGATCACTAGTTAAAATTCTATTATGTAAGGCCATCCATGCAAAGCTTCCCACTTTTGGAAGAATTTTATTATTCCAACAAAAGGAAAATGCACACTAAGGTTCAATGGAATATTTGTGTTGTGCTAGTACTGCATGTCCTTCCTTTATATAATATGAGCCTACTTTTGATGTTGGCCATACAATTCTATCTGGCTTTGATGATAAGTAAACTACTATTTCATTCAAGCTCTTAATAAAGAGATCAAATTGCTAATTACTCATTAAACTAGTTGAGGGTGTTTTCAAAATTACTTTGCTCGTTAGAGGATTTGAAGAGTGAATATAATCTAAAATATTTTCACCCCATTCTTGAGATAAAATTGCTCTTACCTCTTGAAGATCCTAATTAGCTAACAACAAAGGCTTCCCATTCCATGAATCTGCCCAAAATTTAACACTTCGCCTATCATTTACTTCCCAAGATGAATATTTTGTAATGAGGCTTATGCTGCTTATGATGAAGTTCCAAATAGAAGATCCCTTTGGAGGATCTACCATAGTGAATATTCTTGTTGGATTTGCACTATCTAGATATTTGGATTGTAATATTTTTTACCATTTGGCTTCTGGATTGGTGTACATTTTCCATGCAAGTTTGGTGTACAGAAAAAATTAAAATAATTTCTTGTTTGATATTTTAAATAAAAATAAAATACACTTGAAATCTACATTTCATTACTTCACATCATTTGAAAATTTAAAATATATATCTCAATTTCTAGAGATTCATGTTAAAATGTTAGATCATTGTTGGTTATTTCCTCTATAAAAGTGTAAAACATCTTTAAACATTCACCCAAGAACTTTATAGTATTTTATTTACTATCATGTATATTTATTTAAGATACTTAGACCATGCCTATATTAAATAAAAAGAGGGTAAATTTTTTATTAAATCAAAAGAGCAATACAAAGTAGTAGAATAAACCCATCAAGGGCACCAAAACAACATAAAATTAAATTATACCCAAGAAGCACCTCATATCTTCTATAACCAAATCTTCAAGAGAAAGGGCCAAATATTTAGGAAGATTGCCCCAATCCACTACATTCCAAGTTCCCATCTACTTAGAAGCCCACCTAGCCAAGCCATCAACCACCTTATTCCACTCCCGAGGGATATGGTAGCAAGTAATAGAATCTAAAGTAGTCCTCAAGGAAACAATTTGCTTGACCACCACCACCAGCTACCAGTTCACCTCCTCAAACTACCTCTTATTCAAAAGATCAATAACAGCCTAAGAATAAGATTCACAAAAAAATCTCCTCCACCCCAGAGCACAAGCTTGTTCTAACACTAGGAGAATGGCCAAAGCCTCCATGAGGTTACTAGTATGTTGACCTCTATAAATAGAGAAGAAAAACACCACCACTCTTGAACTATCTCTTCCAATTCCACCAACACCAGCATGCCCAGGATTGCCTCTAGAGGAGCCATCAATATTAATTTTCAACTCCCCTAGAGTAGGGGGACACCAATGACCAGTACGATCAATCCTCTCCCTCTTGTGCCCATGATAAACCGGTCTCAAATTTATTTTTCCCCCTAGTGAAAGCCCCAAAGCACGAACAACTCCAAGATCACTAGGATCCATAGGAACAGACAAGTTGCACTTAGTAGTTAGAGTTTCCTGAAGGACCCCCAAAATTTTCAACCAAAGATGACCAACCAACAACTTCCTATCAAAAAAAATTATTTGATTACGTTCCAACCAAATATGCCAAATTATTAGACTAGGGCCAATAACCCAAGCAATCAAAAGAAAATAATTCCTAACTGAAGGAGACCCTTGAATTTCCCAAAAAAAATTCATAGAAGAAACATGTTTGCACAACATACGCCAAAGATTCCACCAAAATTTCCAAATGGATTTCGCAAAAGAGTAGTGAAAGAAGAGATGAGAAATACACTCTTCATTCCCAACACACATAACACACATAGAAGGACCCTAGAATCCACGCTTCCAAAAATTCTCCCAGGTAAGACATCTTCCTTGTACCACCAACCAAGAGAAAAAATTACACTTTAGCCATGCAAAATTATTCCAAACCTTCTTCCACCATGGGACCTCAATACTCCCAAACAACTGCCTATCAAGAACTATGTAGCCTGAAGCAACATAAAATCTACCCTTTAGATTAGATCCCCAAGCTAACACATCATGCCTAGAGAGGGAGCTACAATAATTCCTATAAAGAATCCCTACCAACTCCTAATGATCCCCAACCATACAACTAGGAGGCCATTCCCTTAGGTCCTTCCACCTAAAAACTATAGCTTGCCCTAGAGTCTGATAAGATTTGAAGTCATCCACATGGCACCAACCAACATTAGTGAAATGCTAACAAAAATTCTATAGATGAGGATGAGTAGCCAAAATGGGAGGATATCCATCCCAGGAATCATGCCAAAATAGAGCATTCTAACCCTCATTACAAATCCAAAACAACCCCTACTTGACCAACTTGGAACCCCTTTTAAGAGTGCCCCAAATCATAGAGCCCTTCCCCTCCAAGCTAAAGTGAGCCACCTCAACACACTCAACCTCACCAAGATATTTTGTGGTAAGGATTTTAGCCCACAGCTGATGCTAATGAGAACACCACAACCAATACAATTTAGCAGCTAAAGCTAGCCCATTAATATCAACATTGCACAACCCCAACCCACCTTCCTGCTTTGATCTGCAAATAACATCCCACTTTACCAGGATCCACTTTCTATGCAAGAGATTTCCCAACCAAAGGAATTTCCTAGATATTCTTTCAAAATATTTGATAAAGCTAGAAGGTGTAGAAAGAACAAAGCATCTATATAGAGGAAGAGTGTGCACCATAGACCTTAGAAGAATCACTCTACCAGTAGAAGAAAACCACCTACAAGTCCAATGACTGACTAAATTCTAGAACTTATCAATAATTCCCTGCCAAAAACATTTTAGGAAGTGAGTGAATAGCAAACAAGATGCCAAGATAAACAAGAGGAAGAGTGCTAATATGAAAATGAAGAATACGAGCAATCCTCCTTTGAATAATATTAGCAGTATTAAAGAAATAGATAAAATAATTACCTTCATTAATACATTGAATTGAAGAAACCAGGTAACAATCCATAATACTCCACCAACTAACAACCTCCTCAACCTTGGCATGACCCATGAGAGCAGTATCATCCAAAAATTGCAAATGAGACTAAGAGGGAATATTATTTCCCCAATTCCACCCCTGGATTAGGCCACACTTCACCTGAGATCTTATAAACCTCCCCAAGCCTCCAACAAGAAAAATAAACAAATAGAGAGACAAGGGATCCCCTTGTCTAAGTCCCCTAGAGGCCCCAAACAATTTAGAAGGTTCACCATTAATCAGCACCGAAAAGGATTTCGAAGTGACATAGCTCTTGACCCACTCAATCCAATCCCCAACTAAACCAAATGCTCCTAGAATCATAAATAAGAAGGCCCATTTACCATGATCATATGCTTTAGCCATGTCCAACTTAATGAGCATGGTTTTTACTTTAGAACTCCCCATAGAATGAATGGTATCAACCGAAATAATGACATTATTTGAACTATCAAATTTGATGATTTTTGCATACCTTCCATACCCCCTGAGTCTCCATATGATTCCTTCTATTGGCATTTTCCTCATCTCATGGTATTTTTACTTGCATTTTTCCCATATATCCCTATGGAACGCATCGGGTTGTGCTTTCTCCATCTTGTTGAATCTATCGACATAGGTCCTTTACTGTCTCCTCGACTCATGTTGCTTGTGAGTTGACATTCGTTTGTTGCAAGTGTTTTGGAAAGACATGTTCTTTGTTACAACGACTAGAATTCATCTGTGAATGGCTATCGACATAGCATCCATGTTGTTTTGTGACAACTGAGACATCTATCGGCAAAGGCTATTTGTTTCGGAGAGTGGTCATAACGAAGAGGTCAAGTCTTGCCGACAGTGTTTAACATATGGTTTTCTTTCAGCGCGAGTTCACCCTAGTCTCATCGATCGGTGGTGGAAGAATATGAGCATATTGGTGTAGGTTGGGGCGATCACTGTAAGGTCTCGACGAGTGACCTTCGGTCTCACCGAAGGATGGAAAACAAGTGGATGTTGATGTAGGTTGCGGGTTGTCTTGGTGAACATGAACAATCTCGCGTGAATTTCGGTAAAGTAAGGAGTTCCCTACAAGACATCTCGCTGAGGGTTGGAAGTTGTGATGACTGTGAACAAAAATAAAGGATGTCGGTATGAGATCATAACTCTCTTGGCGATATGGTGTAATCTTGAGGCTTTCGGTATAACCCGATATATTGTATGGGACTTCTCCCCAAGTTTGAAATGTCTCAGTGACATAACATAAGACAAGCGGGCTTGTTGGCTGGAGAGGTCATAATTCATGGCGATATTCAAGACGGATTAGGATTTTTGGTGAAGCAATGTGTAGTCTATAGGAGGTCCCCCTGACATTGTTTTGTTTTGCCAATAGCTCGATGCAATTTCTTTTCGGTGAGAGAATCTAATGGTCTTGGCGATGATGATTGTAACAAAAGGTGTTGCTTGGTGTGACTTATTTGTTTTGGTATGTGGTCATGGCAAGGTGCCTGGGGTCTTGCCAAATGGGTGCAGTGGTGGCTTTGTCAGCAGGATAATTGGTTGGTCACACTGACATGAGGTTAAGTGGGAGGCTCTCGGTGAAACTTAAAATTGTTTGTGTAAGGTCTCCATGATATTTGTGTCTTATAGCAAAGCACAGTGGGAACAACGAAATACTATGTGGCTTTGGTATGACTTGTGGGTCGCTACGGCGAATGTGAGAGTGAAATACAAGCACAGGGGATGTAACGAGTGAATTGCCTTCGGCAAGATGGTGATCTATGTCTCGCCGACTATCTCACTGGTGATAACAGAATTTTAAATATCAGGGCTGACATGTTTTTGCTTGAATGACCATTGCTTGCCAGCTCGATTGGAGCTCGAATTTGGTGCTAGGCTGACATGAATTTGAAACAATATGATTTCTAATGCTGGTGTATTTATATGCACCCTGGATTGTAATTGGACATCATCAGATTTTAGATCACAAATAGATAGATTAGGCATGGCTATAGTAGGATAATTTTCTCTTATTAGAGACTATGTACATGTTTTCAAATGGTGGTTTCAATGAAATTCAGCTATGTGGCAATTTTGTTTTGGTATCAATTGTGTGTCGAGTTTATTGAAAAGCATTGCTGAAGTTGTCTCCATGTTGATTCTTTCTGGTTGTTTAAATTGATGTAACAAGTTTACTTTCGGTTTATCCATGCACATTTGCTGCATTTGTGTAGTTAATCAATTGGTTCTCTCAAGTAGAGATTAAATCCTTTTCATTGATCATAGTAATCATGAAGATTCATCTGGATCTTAAAGTAGAGCTTAGTAGTCATAATCTTGCATTGTTCATACAAGTTATGAACAGATCATATGCCTGCAATTCGATCTTCTACCAAAATAAGTTGCCCATTTCTGTTTCATTTGACTCTACATACCCAACAAGGCACTTGTCTCTGCAATTTAATTATTTGAATGCACTCAATTTCTTTAAATCTACTTATTGATCATTTTAGGAGTTAGATTAGAAAACTGCTTTTACTATTGCTATCAAGTTTGCTTTAATTTTGTTCACTATTATTTGCCATTGTGGACAAATTATTTCAGAAGGATGATTATAAGATAAGTTTACACTATTCAGAAAGGTACACCCACCTAGGTCTAGCAACACCTGAAGAGTAGAAGGTTTAATTGTTTCAAACCTTGTATTGTTACCCTAAAATGTTGTGAAATCTTGGCAACCTTTCGTGGTTCAAACCTGTATTTTTGAGAGCTAACAAATTGGCAACTTTGTTGGGGATTATAGCAGAAAATTTGGTTGAAGATCACATTATAGAGTCATTGGAGGAAAAGTTGTAATTTGAGAAATTTTAGAAAGGGTGATTCCGCTGGGAAAAGATTAGAAATAATGATTTTCCTACTTTTGGAAAAGTAGGTGGTGACTCTAAAAGAATTTTTGCAAATTTTTAAACATGAATGGAGGAGGATTTCAGTTTAGGGAAGGTCATGTTGGAGCTCCTCATGGTTAGCAGTATGTGCCATATTATCATACACAGTACTACGGTCTGATATACCAACATCCGTATCTACCTAGTGCCCCCCACATCAGCATACAACTATGATCAAACATTTTGATTTGGCAAGGATTCCATTATCCCCTTATCCAATGGATTGCAGTTGGAGGGGTATTGTTTCAAAGTTTACAAGGTGTGATGCAATCACTGCTGAAGATCATTTAAGAAGTTTTGATGCTTTCATCCAAGATTTGGATGTGCCCTATGAAGATTTACGCATGAATCTATTCATGATATCACTTGTTGAAGATGCTAGGGATTGGTTCAATAGCTTACCAGCTATCTCTATTGATTCTCTCCAAGGATTTCAAGATCAATTCCTCGAGCAGTTTGGGAATCTAGGTGCACCAAATTATGCTCTTCGTGAATTATTGCACTTTCAGAAAGATCAAAGTGATACAATTTATGATTTCAATCGAAGATTCAATAAGTTACAAAATAAAATACCTATTGGATCAAAGTTTCCAGATTCTATAGCACTGAGTATTTATTTAAATGCATTTAATCACAAGATAGGGTATGAGTTGAGAAATAAATTCCCAAGAGATTTGGCTGAAGCACAGAAGATGGAACAAACAATTGAAAACAACAAGAAAGCTGCTGGTATAATCAGTAAAAGAGACAACCCTAGGGTTCTTCAGCAAAGCATAAATTATCAGTACAGACAGGAGAACACATACAGGAACAAAAGGCCGAGGTTGCATGATATACCTTACAATGCAGACTGGAAAGACAACAAACCTATAACTAGGATTGGAAACAAGGAAGCTCCTGATCCATTGACAAAAGGAACCTATATGATAAGTAACAATTACTTCTGTGATTTTTTTGATATGCCACATTCCCCAGATTATTGTGTTGTAGCCCAAAAAATGCAAGAAGAGGGAATGCAGATGGAAAACAATGAAGAAGATCACACAGTATATCTAGCTTCAGATACTTTTCACCAGGTTGAGGAAGATGAAGGTGCAGGTCATTTCTCTTGCACAACAGATTGTCATAGTAAAAGCAATGCATGTTGTGATGAGGCATCCAGTGAATATTCCAATGCTGATGATGAACTTGAGGATTTTGATTTGTAGTCAAGGGATTCTTCTACCTCTTATGAAGATCAGGATGGAGAAGCAATGGGAAATGTTGATTCATCAGATAGTAAGTATACAATACCACTGGCTGTAGTTTAGAGTTATGAAGATATATCTGATCATGATGAGGTTTGTACATTTGAAAGTGATTACCAAATTTTTTCAAACTCGTTGTATAATGAAGAGTTAAATAAAGATCAGATAATTTTTCTCCAAGGTGCGTCAATGAGTAAGTTTTAGATATTTTCAAATCCATTCTATGAAAAGGAGGAAATAATTTTAGATAAGAAAAATGATGGAATAAATAACTGCACTCATGATGTTTCTAATTTCCCATTCTCTGATGGTATTGGATTTTTGATTGATGATGATAAAAGTGAAAGGCATGACTGTAGTGATGAAAATATTGAGACTTGTTCACTTGTTAGTGAACAGATTGCAGGTTTTTTTACTTTTGAATGCCAGGGATGTGCACATAAATATGATCTTGAAGTTTTGTCTCCAGTTCACATTCATTTTGATAGTGAGGAATCTTTGTGTAAAAATTCTTATGACTCCCTGTGTATTTCTTGGAATGATTGTGATACTTTTGGTGTTGACCAAAAGTCTGCTTCCATTCAAGATAAGGTATGTGATTTTGAAGTTCCTAACTCATTTGGAGAAGATGTTTATTTGCATGCCAAGGATGATAGAGGTCCACATTCAAGTAATTCATATATGCTTGATATTGAAGACATGAGTCATGATTCAGTGTTGTATCCAAAAAATAGTGTCAAAGAAGTGCAAATGGTTTTAGATATGTTAGTTTTAGACAGCGGTGTTATGATAGAATTTTTTGTTTTTCAAGAGAAGCACTTTGATTGTGAAATTTTTATATAGCTGGGAGAGTGTTTCAGAATTCATAACAGTAAGAGAGATAATATAAAATGTTTTATTTTGTATGCATGCATTTTGAATGTTGAAAATAACAAGGGTTTGGCCCATGATGATGAAGAATTTGAATTGTTGAATACTGTTGGGAAGTTGGTCCAAACTGAGCATGGTGATTCTCTAAAAACTTTCAGTGATAGGAAAGATTGCATCTGTATCTTCAAGAGAAATCTGATGAACTCAAAACAAAACTAGGTATTTGATAGGGGAAAGTGTGATTTGAGTCTAAAATTGTAACAACTTAGGATAGGATAAGTTAACACACAGAGGATTGAGGGTTGCCAGTGCATGGAAAACTCTTACTTTTTCTCTTTAAACTTCTTTTCCATGCACAATAGTTTAGGATGGTGGTTCACCTTCATTTTGCATTCATTCCATCATGCTTCTGGTCCATTTCCATTCTACTCATTTTGTGTTTGGTCTGGTCTGCTCACCCAAAGCTTCTAGATCCTTGCAATGATCTGACTATCATTCATCCCTAGATGGAGCCACTATTGGAACTATCAAATTTGATGATTTTTGCATACCTTCCATACCCCCTGAGTCTCCATATGAGTCCTTCTATTGGAAATTTCCTCATCTTGTGGTATTTTTACTTGCATTTTTCCCATATTTCCCTATGGAACCCATCGGGTTGTACTTTCTCCATCTTGCTAAATCTATCAGCATAGGTCCTTTATTGTCTCCCTGACCCATGTTGCTTGTGAGTTGACATTTGTTTGTTGCAGGTGTTTCGGCAAGACATGTTATTTGTTACAACGACTGGCATTCTTCTGTGAATGGCTATCGGCATAGCATCCATGCTATTTTAGTGACAACTGAGACATCTATCGGCAAAGGCTATTTGTTTCGGTGAGTGGTCATAGCGAAGAGGTCGGGTCTTTCCGACAATGTTTAATAACATATGGTTTTCTTTTGGCGTGAGTTCACCCTGGTCTCACTGATTGGTGGTGAAAGAATATGAGCATATCAGTGTAGGTTGGGGTGATCACCATAAGGTCTCGGTGAGTGACCTTTGGTCTCACCGAAGGATGGAAAACAAGTGGATGTCAGTGTAGGATGGGGGTTGTCTTGGCGAACATGAACGATCTTGGGTGACTTTCGGTAAAGCAAGGAGTTCTCTACAAGATGTCTCACTGAGGGTTGGAAGTTGTGGTGACTGTGAACAAAAATAAAGGATGTTGGTGTGAGATCAGAACTCTCTTGGCGATATGGTGTAATCCTGAGGCTTTCGGTATAACCTGATATACTCTATGGGACTTCTACCTGAGTTTAAAATGTCTCGGTGACATAACATAAGACAAGCGGGCTCATCGGCTGGAGAAGTCATAAGTCATGATGATATTCAAGATGGATAAGGACTTTCAGTGAAGCAATGTGTAGTCTATAGGAGGTTCCCCCAACATTGTTTTGTTTTACCGATAGCTCTATGCGGTTTCTTTTCGGTGAGAGAATCTAACGGTCTTGGTGATGATGATTGTAACGAAAGGTGTTGCTCGGTGTGACTTATTTGTTTCAGTATGTGGTCATGGTTAGGTGCCTGGGGTCTTGCCGAATGGGTGTAGTGGTGGCTTTTTCAGCAGGATAATTGGTTGGTCACACTGACATGAGGTTAAGTGGGAGGCTCTCGGTGAAACTTAAAATTGTTTGTGTAAGGTCTCCGCGATATTTGTGTGTTATAGCGAAGCACAGTAGGAACAACGAAATACTATGTGGCTTTGGTATGACTTGTGGGTCGCTACGGCGAATGTGAGAGTGAAATACAAGCACAGGGGATGTAACGAGTGAATTGCCTTCGGCAAGATGGTGATCTATGTCTCACCGACTGTCTCACTGGTGATAACAGAATTTTAAATATCAGGGCTGACATGTTTTTGCTTGAATGACCATTGCTTGCTAGCTCGATTGGAGCTCGAATTTTGTGCTGGGCTGACATGAATTTGAAACCATATGATTTCTAATGCTGGTGTATTTATATGCACCCTGGATTGTAATTGGACATCATCAGATTTTATATCACAAATAGATAGATTAGGCATGGCTATAGTAGGATAATTTTCTCTTATTAGAGACTATGTACATGTTTTCAAATGGTGGTTTCAATGAAATTCAGCTGTGTGGCAGTTTTGTTTTGGTATCAATTGTGTGTCGAGTTTATTGAAAATCATTGCTAAAGCTGTCTCCATGTTGATTCTTTTTGGTTGTTTAAATTGATGTAACAAGTTTACTTTTAGTTTATCTATGCACATTTGCTGCATTTGTGTGGTTAATCAATTGGTTCTCTCAAGTAGAGATTAAATCCTTTTCATTGATCACAGTAATCAGGAAGATTCATCTAGATCTTAAAGTAGAGCTCAGTAGTCATAATCTTGCATTGTTCATACAAGTTATGAATAGATCATATGCCTACAATTCGATCTTCTACCAGAATAAGTTGCTCGTTTTTGTTTCATTCGACTCCGTATACCCAACATGGCACTTGTCTCTGCAATTTCATTATTTGAATTCACTCAATTTCTTTACATCTGCTTATTGAGCATTTTAGGAGTTAGATTAGAAAACTACTTTTACTATTGCTATCTAGTTCTCTTTCATTTTGTTCATTGTTATTTTCCATTATGGACAAAGTATTTCAGAAGGATAATTATAAGATAAGTCTGCACTATTTAGAAAGGTACACCCGCCTAGGTCTAGTAGCACCTGAAGAGTAGAAGGTTTAATTGTTTCAAACCTTGTTCTATTACCCTAAAATGTTGTGAAAGCTTGGCAACCTTTCGTGCTTCAAACCTGCCTTTTTGAGAGCTAACAGACACCATCCAAAATATACCTACTAGCAACAAAGCCTCCTTGTTCCTCTGAAATTAGCTTGCATAACCAAGGTTTTGATCGCTCTGCTATCAACTTTGTAATTATTTTTTAGACCACATTACATAGAGAAATAGGCCTAAATTTTTCCAAAGTATTAGCCCCATCCTTCTTTGGTATGAGAGCTAAAAAAGTAGCATTCATAGATTTCAACATTCTTTTGTTCATGAGAGTTTCTTGAATAATCACCAAAAGGTCTAACTTAATCACTTCCCAAAACTCTTGAAAGAATTTAGTAGGAAACCCATCAGGCCCTGAAGTTTTTCCTTTTTTCATCTAGAACACAACATCTTCAAGCTCTGAAAGAGAGATAGGACTAAGAAATGCTTCATTCATTTCTCTAGTAACTAGAGATGGTATGCTACCCAAAATCAAAGTTTCATCCTCCTTCACAAGAGGGGAGTCCTCAGATAACAAAGTAGAAAATAATAAAATAGATTCAACAAAAATAGAAGCATAAGAAGAAAAAGTCTCTCCATTCTCTGATACAAGAGAATAGATAACATTACCTTTCCTTCTATCCTTCACCAAATTGTGAAAAAAGGAAGTATTTCTATCTCCAACTTGGAGCCACTCAACTCTAGACTTTTGTTTCCAAAAAATCTCCTACCTTCACTCCCATTCTTCCACTTCCTTCACCACAACTTCTTCCAATAACCCAAGCTCCTTTGTGAAACCTTAATCTTGAATCTGCCTAGTAATCAAGTCCAAACAAGTTTGGGCATTCTGCTTTGCTTGGAAAAGATTACCAAAATGCTATCTATTCCAGCACTTCAACTTATACTTCACAACTTGAAGCTGCTTTAAGGAGTACATAGTAGTACCATATGCTGACCTCCCAAGACACCACCAACCAAGAAGTAAGTCATGGAGAGAATCATCTTGAAGCCACATAAGTTGAAACTTAAAAGATTGCTTTATACAACACGAGGTAACACAACAACAAGCTTGATTGGCCAATGATCAAAACCCCGACTATCCAAAATCTCAGATCTAGTTACCCACCTATCCCCCATATAGAAATGGAAACCAAGAATCTATCCAATCATTTAGAAATAGTTGCTTTCCACTTCTCCTATTATTCCAAGTGAATACCCCATTAGTAGGCTTGATAGCAACCAAGTTCAAAAGTGCAATATTATCTGCAAGAGAACCAAAGTAGGATCCAAATGGGAATTTCCTCCCTTCTTCTCCTCCAAAGAGATGACGACATTGAGATCCCCAACCAAAATCCAAGGAAGATAAGGATCCAAAGACCTCACATATTGCACATTACCCCACAACAAAAACTTACCCTGAAAATTAGTCGAAGCATACAAATTCGATAAGAGAACTCTCTCCCCTAAATCAAGATGAGAAGCCATGCGAGAAATCAAGCCTCTATAAGAGAATCACCAAATTGGTCTAACTATTCGTGGGGGTATGTGTAGAATCATCATGGAAAAAATAGGCCCTTAAGTGGCGAAAAATTTAGAAAAATCAGAGTTAGGCAACTTGCCACAAACATTTGAGTAAGTTATCTATATTATTTCAAAAAAATGTAAGAATAGAATCTGTAGAAAATTGAATGTAGATTCTAAACCACTAGTTTTATTTATTTATTTTTTAAATCTATTTGGTGAAATTTGAAATTTTAATGCAGTAGTACTTAAATTTTAGGGAAAAAATAAGTAGGTGTTTGTATGACCACCCTAACCACAATAAAATGATAATATTTTTTTATAAGATTTTAGATATAAGTAGAGGACTCATGTACGAATGCGATGCATTTTTTTTTGTGATATTTTTCCAAGTTAATAATTAATTATGAATTTTTTGTTACAACTCTTAAAAAATATAAAAAAATCATATGTTTGACCACCTTAACTTGGCCAAAACTTCATGAAATTTAATTATTATTTTTTAAAATCCTATAGTATGTGAAGCATAGAATGTGACACATTTTTTGGATCAAAAAATGTGATACCATTTGAAATCTATAGATATTTTTCAATCAGCCTATCAATGAGGACTTTAGTCACAATTAAATTAGAAAATGAATAATAATTATTTATTAAATTCAAAGTAAAGCATAATTTATATTGGTGGAAAGCTGATAATCTCCTTAAAAAACCCTTTTCATTTTATCAATTTTAGGTAAGAAAAAAGTCATCAGCCACATACCCTACACATACCCATTGTATTGCAACTTTTTGGCCCATCATGATCTTGCACATACCCATGGATCCCACAAAGAAGCCACCCCACCAGAATTACCCAATGCCCCAACACATTGGCACTGACCTTGACTCCAAATCTTCAAAGCCACCCCCAACATACTATAAATAGATAACTTAGTTTCCTTAAGAAAAATCATATCAAGAGAATGTGACCAAATCAAATCCTGAATAGCCTTTTGTCTAGGGATGTTATTCATACCCCACACATTCCAAGAAAGCACAATCATCATTGAGGTTGGGATAAGTGAGCATCAATAGTCTTCATTGAACATGACTCCACCAATGTCTCACCAGTTAACTTGACCTTTTCCTACTCTTTATTTCTACCCACCTTAAGAGGTTTATCAAGAGCCCCTTTCTTGGGGGTCTTTTGTTGCAAACCTAAAGAAGGAGAAATGGCCTTATTTTTACCTTGGTCAGAGGCATCCCACACCTTAGAGAGAACACCACTAGCATCAGTAGGCCCACCAAAAGACTCCATCATCAAACCAATCACAACCAAAGCAAGGTCTAAGGAAGGCACTACAGTAACCATCTGAGAACCCTGCACCCCAAACTAAACCAAACTTGTAGGCCTAGTGGACTAAAACCCTGACACCTCCTTAGCCAAAGAACCCACTGATCTCTACAACACCTCTTGAAAACCATCCTCTTGGACCAAGTCTTCCAATGCCTCAAACTTGTTAAAAGTTTCCTCCTCCTGCCTATCCCTAAAGGATCTCTTTTGGCCTCAATTGTGATTACGAGACTTAACTAGGACAAATCCTTCTTTATTAGCCCCCCCTCCCTACATGGGATCTTTACCCTTGTCTACTTTCGAATCAAGATGAGAAGGAACATTACTTGTACTAGTAAAACTAAGAGCATGAGGACACCTCCATTAGAGATGACCATATTCATGAAATAACTGACACCTGAAAGGTAGCATCTCATAATCTAACGACTGAGTCTAGGAGCAAGACCCAACAGTCATATCAATAGAATCTAGTAACCATTGGCTCAGATCAATTTCAACACAAACCCTTGAATAAGAAAAAAGTTCTTTTATTCAAAGTTTGTTGAGAGGGGCCAATAGGTTTTCCTAGCAACAACACAATTGACTGCAATATGTCACTTCTCCAACATTCAAACAACAAGTGAGTAAGACGAACCCAAACTAGGACTCTAGAAGGTAACTCCTCCACTGAGTTAAAACCAACATGCCATGGTTTGATGAAGAGACCCACTTGATTATAAAAGTATGGACCTCCTTCAAAGGCCCGATTCTAATTAGAGACACTCGAGAAGTCCACCATAAGGGTAAATGCAAGAAGATGAGTCCATGAAACGTGAAAGTTTTTACCTTAGGAAAAAAAATGAAATTGGCTTGTAAAAAATGGGATCCCATTTTAAAAAAATGGGATTCCATTTAGCATCAGGATCCTGAGCCTAAATTTGAAAAATGGGATCCCGTTCTGAAAATTTTCAAAATGGGATCCTGTTTTGAAAATTTTCCAAAAATAGAAATTTCCAAAACTGGCAAGTTTTCAAAACGAGATCCCGTTTTGAAAATTTTCCATTTTTCAATTTTTGAAAAATTTCCATTTTAGAAATTTTTCAATAAAGGATCCTATTTTGAAAACTTTCTAAAAATGGAAACTTCCCATTTTTAGCAAATTTTCAATACATGATCCTATTTTGAAAACTTTCTAAAAATGGAAACTTTCCATTTTTAGCAATTTTCAAAATGGGATGTTTTGTAAAACCATAAAAAAATGTTTTTTATGAAACGGGATCCCGTTTTTTAAAATATGAATTTTTGGTTGGGTTTCTAGCTTGTTTTCTAATTTGGGAAATGGCTTGGGGACTTGAGCCTAAGCTTTGGACTTGATTTGACCTGCAACTTGAAAGTCGTGTTAATGTCACAAGAAAATAGTGACTTTGGACATATGTTTGAAGACCTATTTTGTACAATTTTTTTACAAAATTAAAACCCATTATAGATGAGATAGTGTAGATTCCAAATATGTAAATTTTTTTACAATTTGATTATTTTTTCTATTTTTTAATTAATTTCTAATGAAATTGGTCTGTAAACTTGAATTATCAGGGTTTTTTAGTATTTTAATAACTTTTTATTATAATATTTTTTTGTAAAATGAATTGCACCAAAACGTACTTTAGACAATTCTTTTCAATTTGAAAAAAAATCAAAAAATGATAAGTTTAGGTCATCTTATGCGTGACGTACATGATTTTTCAAAACAACAAATATGGCCAATAAAAATTTAACAAAAAAAAATTCAATAAAAAATTACAAAAAAATATCGAAAACGTGCTTTAGTGAGTTATGAATCTCTTCCCAAAAGGATTTAGAAAAATATGATTATTTAGGTCAAAATATGGATGACGTACATGTGCATGGTATGGTAAAAAAAAGTGACTTTTAAATAGTATTTTTTAGAAATGCCTATTGAAAACCATTTTTTATCATCTAGGCATTGAAATAAATTACATATTTGGAAACTAGACTCTGAGTACTACATTTTATAATAAGTGACTTTTTTTAAGATTCCATCTCTAAGTGCTTCAAATTTTAAGGTCAAATGTGACAAATTCTAAAAATCAAGGAAAACACTTCCACTTTTTGGCCAAAAAGTGGACTCAACTTCTTGCACACACCCATAAAGAAGTTATTAGCAGCCATCAAAATATCAAAATCACCTTCCAGGTTCCATGTCTTGTGAATCCAAGTATCAAGAAATGGGAGAGAAACCCTCATCTTCATGAACTTACAAATCAATACATGGTTGCAATAGTAATCAATATCATCAGCTACCGACTCTGAATGAATAACTAAAACTAGCCGCTCTTGGGACCTCTCCAAACATCCATTCACCTTTTTCAATTTAAGGGCTCCATTTCGAACCACACCTAATCCAAAAGAAGACTGATTGGGAATTCCGGTATCCACCCTAGCCATAGAAGAATCAAGACTCCATATCAAAGGGCATATGTAATGCCATTTAAACCAAAAGAGTGAGGGCCCAAGCTGCCCCCACTCACCAAGCCAAAACTAAAGAATAGTCCCAAAATGAGCACATAAATACAAGTGCAAGCAACAAAGAGGAAGAAAAATGACCTCTCCCCAAGCGCACAACAAACCCAAACTAGAGAGTGGACTTAGAGAAGAGAAATCACAGTTTTTGGAACCCATGAATGAACACACAGCCTGCACAAAGAAGATCTACACCACCAAAAAAAGCATAGATAAAAGTAAACAAGAAAACAAATTCGGTCCCCTTGACCCCTTGCGACCATCCATAGACCCCAGTGCATAGGAGAAACCAAACTACAAGCTAGGTCTTGGGTGCCCTAGCCTACCTGCTCACAAACATCGTTGCCATTCAACCTCTGAGATTTAGTATTCTCTCTAGACCATGCCTATATTAGATTTAGTATAACCTATAGCAATTCTTTAGGACAATTATATAGAGCATACTTGTAGTAATGATGGTAGTACATGTAAGACCTTATGTCACCTAAAACATTCACATAGTAGTGTTGATGATTCTTGGAAAAATATTTTAAAATACCTAGAGATTAACTTTAATAATGCTATAGGAAAAATTATACACAACTCAAATTAGGTAGGTAAAATGGACATCAACAGGTCTATTAGTGGTTATGTGTTTACCTCCTATTTACTCAACTAGATGAGAAAGAGACAATACCATGGTAACTATTTTAACTAATAAGGTATATTTTATGATAACAGATAATACCTTTAAGGAGGTAGTGGTACTTTATAGGTTGTGTTAAAAATTTTGGTTGAGTCAAGGAGAAGGATAATTAATTGATAGTAGAACTTGTGGACATCAAAATCTGCAAAATGTGGTTAGAAATCCAACAATAAAACCTGCAGAATCGTTAGTATTTCAACAACAAATCAAGATATTCAACATCCTTATGAAATAATACATCATGTTCAAAATGCAAACAAATGACAAAGGATCTAAAGCAAAAGCATAAGAAAACATGATGCAAACTATCTCATATTGGATTGGTGTCACATGTGCGAGTGACCCTTTCCCAATCCTTGATAAAAAGCTCAAGATGATGAAATGCTATGAAGATGGAGATGATAAATGGACAAGATAAGTTCTCAAAGAGAATGACCTTGCATCAAATTGTGGAGATGATGGATTTGTGAAGAGATTGTGGAGATTGTGAAGATTGTGAAGATTGTGAAGATTGTGAAGATTGTGAAGGATTTGCTTGAGGATGATGCCTCTATTTAAAGATTTTCAAAATGCCAAATGTTGAAGAGGGACCAATGTGGGATCAAAAACAAGCCAATGAATTGAGGACACTTGTCATCATGTGATTAGTTGATGTGTGTGCAAGATTTGGGAAGAGTGCCCAAGAGGGGGAACTTTTGAATTCAAATTTGCAATAAATTTTGAGAGGGGGACAAGAAAGAAGAGCAATAAATGCCCTATTTGACTTGTCATGTTGAGGGAAAATGATTGTTTTAATAAATCAATAAAATTGATTTATTGTGCAAGTGGCTAGGTCTAGATAATGCAAGTGGGATGTGATTAGCCTTAGATTAGGATTAGATTAATTTAATGATGATTATGCTGATTTAATGCTGATTAATTGATTTGACTTTTTGGACTTTGGAAAATGATCTAAGATTTGATTTAAATGGCTTTTTGATTTATTTAATTAAGTGGATGATGCAAGATGAAGGTTGAATGCTAAGATTTATTTGATAAATGAACTTATTTAATGAATGGATGAAAGTGATGAATTTGCCTAATGTAAGAGCTAATTTGACCGAATCTGATCGAATGCATAATGTGAATTTTGCATGTCTACATTTTGCCCTCTTTGAAGCAATGTAACTTGTTATGCTGGTTCAAAGAATAAACTTACATCGTAAATTTAAAAAATTTCATGATTTTCTTCGAGTGCCCCACGAAAGAAGTACACCGGTACATTGCCCCTCGAGAGATCGAAGGAAAAGATTCGATTTGAGGGTCGATCTCACGATAAAGAGGTTCAAAATGGGTGGTTATGGATGACGATGCAAAGATGATTTCAAGATGCTTAGAATAACAAATCTATATTATCCTAAACAACTTAAATGATGATATGATATGAGATGGATGAGATTGATGATGTGATATGTTGTGATTATGCAACGGATGATTTATGAGATGCTTAGACTAACAGATCTATATTATAATGATGATATGCATGTGAGATGATTGATGTTTCCTATGATGTATGATATGGATGATATGTGGTATGCTGACGATTTGTAGATGCAGGATGGATGCATGATGGACGCATGACGGATGCATGATGTTAGTGCGGGAATGAGATGATGACAAGAGGATCCAACAAGTCCATGATTGGTCGAGACTTTATTAGAGATGACGATGATAATAAAAGATAATGATGATAAATGATGATGATAGATGGATGATTTGCTTATCAAGGATTGGGATTTTCAAAGGGTCACTTACTTTATTTTTGATAACACTTCAAGTACGATGCATCAAGGTATATAAAGGACCAGATGGTACTTAGTGTGATGGACTTTGGACTCCTCAACAAGCGATAGGAATATTCTTTGTTCACACTTGACATAATGAAACCTTTAAGGATGCACTTTTAGAAGTCTCAAACATCTCTACCAAAAACACCTGAAAGGTATAACCAATCAATGCATTATCAACAAGAGTTCCAAACATCCTCCATACATATCTAACAAAAGCAAGTATTCAAGCATTTTACAAGAACGTCCAACAAGCATAGCAGACAAAATAATAATGATCGTTGCCCCATTCCTTTCTCTCTAAATCCTTCGCTCGGATATCATCGAGAGGTCCTTGGAATGAGCGCAATATGATAAATCAAAAGAAAAGATCAAGTATACAAGCAAGCCAATGTTCTTCATACCTTCAGCCAGAGGGATGTGTTTCAAAAGATGGGAGCCAAAACTTATTGCCAAAAGATAATGTCCATTGTCGGAACGGATCCTAGGACATGTTAATGACACGTCATTTTGTTTACCCAAATTGGTTGATTTGATAAAAGTGCCCATTGTCGGAACGGATCCTAGGAAATGCTTTGTATCAAATGATGATGAAATTGATTTATGATTTATATGCCATTGATAAGAAAAGAGTTGATCAACTTGCTTGCCGACAGACCTATACTTGAGATTTTGACAGTTTAGGTTTTCACATTTGACTGCTAGACTTGTTTCTGACTGTTTTACCAAAGGTTGAGGGTGATGACGATTTATTATGGATGATTGATTATTGCGAGTGTAAGCGAGATGAGGTGGATGGATTTTTTCAAATATTTGGATGTTTTGGAATTTTGCAATGTTTTGAGGCTGTTTTTGGTAATTTTTCGAGGTTTTACAAATGTTTTGATTTTTGATTTTTTCAATGTTTTTGGGATTTTACGAGATTTTGACCAAGAGACTAACCTAAAGACCTATCCTAGGGGCCTCGGGGGCTTATCGATAGATTAGCCTTGCCTACGTTATACACGCAGAGACCACGTAGTTCGACTGACGACTTGACTGATTTACAAATGAAGATATACATGATGAAATGTCAGTTTATTATGATGGACTCCTATAGGACTGACCTAAATGTCTCGGGGGATGATCAAAGATCAACCTTGCCTACGCTCAAGCTCAGAGACGACGTAGTTCGACAAGACGACCTTGTTTTTGGATTTTGAAATGTTTTGGATGTTTTTGGATTTTTTGATTTTCTGATGTTTTTGGATTTTCTGATTTGAGGATTTTAAGACCATACATGAATCCGATCTGATGAGAACATTCCCCCAGCGTGATGCAATAGACTACTCCGATAAAGGCAGGACAAACTGACCTTGAGAATGGGCCGAGTAGTACTAGGAGGGATCATGATACGAGCACAGGACCAAGCTATGGTGCGGATGTGAGCGGATGAGTGATGGATGGAGATATGGATGTGGTGGACGATGGAAGCGAAATGGAGGGATAATGTAGATCGAGCCATAAAGATCCTGGTGGATGGAAAGTGCTTATTTACGCAAGGCTCGCTTGCCGTGTTTTCACTAAGGTAATTTGCCCAAAGTGCCACCGGGTGGTTTTCACTCAGAGGACGCATTTTTTTCTCTTTTATTGTTTCTCTTTGATTTTTGATTTTACTGCCACCAAGACCGCTTGCCGTTTTCGGCCGGCAATCCATTTTTTCGTGACTTTTTATGATTTTGGATTTTTTGCTCCATACCTTTGAAAGAATTAGGCATAAAACTTTTTGAGATGGGGATATTCATGGGCTCTCAGAGGTTCTCTTCTGTGTTGGATAGTCAGACATATGCCCCCGATTTGTAGCGCTTGTCAGGATAAATGAAAGGCCCTAACCAATTGGGTTCGAACTTTCCTTTGCTGCTGGGATTTGGGACATTCTTCTGATTTTCTTTTAAGACTAATTCTCCAACTTGGAAAGTTCTGCTTCTGATTTTCTTGTTGTAGCTCCTTTTCAGTCTATTCTGATACACTTGCAGATGGTTTAAAGCATCCAAACGTCGCTCGTCCAACAGTTCCAGCTCGTTCAGTCTTGAAACTCGATACTCCTCATCCGTGATGAGGTTTTGCAATGATACTCTGAGGGATGGTAACTCGATCTCAATGGGCAAGATGGCCTCTGATCCGTAGACCAAGGAAATGGTGTGGCACCAGTGGGTGCTGATGTCGGGTTCGGAGCCCAGCGCGGGCGCGTGATTAAGTCGTGAAATGCCACCGCTATTGATCGCTTTTAAGGATTTTGAGGATGGTTTATTTGTAGCGCTTCGCTGGCTATTGCCTTGGGATAGTATGGGGTGGAAAAGTTTATGTTGGATTTTGAATTTATCACATAGGTCACTTGACTTCCTCGATTTTTGGAATGGTGTCCCATTATTCGAGATAATAGCCTGTGGAACACCATAGCGGCATATGAGATAGTTCAGGATGAACTTTGAGATCTGCTTTCCGGTTATGTAGGTCATAGGTATGGCTTCAACCCACTTGGTGAAGTACTCAGTTGCAGTTATAATGAATTTGTGGCCGTTGGATGAGGTGGGTGTGATTTTTCCAATGCGATCGAGTCCCCACTGTGAAAAGGGCCATGGTGTGATGATTGGATGAAGCTCTTGAGCTGGAGCATGGATGAGGTCCCCGTGTTGCTGACACTGTAGACACTTCTTGACATATTCATGTGCCTCTCTGTCCATGGTAGGCCAGTAATACCCACTCCTCAACAATTTCTTAGATAGGGTCATGCCACTCGAATGAGAACCACAGATGCCGTTGTGCACCTCAGTTAGGGCAGCCGAAGCCTCCTCAGGGTTAAGACATCTTAGTAAGGTTCCTTCTATGCTTCTACGATAAAGGGTTTCTCCTAAAATGACAAAACGAGATGCTTTCTTGATAAAGGTTCGTCTAAGGCTTGAACGCAAATCGGCTGGAATGATACCTATCCTAAGGTATGTGTAAATGTCTTGGTACCACTGATCATTTGGACCAACAATTTCGCACACAAATTCTGACTCTGGTACCTTGAATGCTGGTACGAGAAGCTGCTCTACCAAGAAGTCGTATTTCGGAACATTTTGAGGGATCTCTAAGAGTGATCCAATAGTTGCCATTGCGTCTGCTGCCCTGTTGTTGGTTCTTGGTACTTGCTCAAATGTGATGTCAACAAAATATTCCTTGAGATTTTCCACTAGCCTTTTGTATGGAGTTAGCTTATCATCCTTTGTTTGGTACTCATTGTTCACTTGATTTATGATAAGCTGTGAATCTCCATATACCTTCAATGCCATAATGTTCCACTGTACTGCTATCCTGAGACCTATAGTTAAAGCCTCGTATTCTGCAATGTTGTTGGTACAAGGGAATGCTATTTTGTATGATCTTGGTATACAATCCCCTTGTGGAGTGATGAAGAAGATACCAGCTCCGGACCCATGTTGTGTGTAGGAGCCATCAAAGTATAGTTTCCAATGAGTAGCTATGTCAATGTTGAAAATGGATTCATCTGGAAATTCTGAAACAAGTGGGTTCTCCGCATAGATAGGTGCGTCTGCCAGTTGGTCTGCAATGACCTGTCCCTTGATTGCCTTGCGCTCCACATACTCAATGTCATATTCTAATAATATCATTACCCACTTAGCCATTCTTCCTGTAAGCATTGCCTTTGAAAGAAGATACTTTAAGGGATCAATTTTAGCTATGAGTTTGATCTTGTGTGCCAACATGTAGTGTCTGAACTTTTGGGATGCAAACACCACTGCTAGGCAAGCTTTTTCAATGAATGTATAGTTTAACTCATGGCCCACCATTGTACGGCTGATGTAGTATATGGCTCTTTCTATTCCATTTTCATCACGTTGTGCTAGGAGAGCACCAAGGGCTGCTGCAGTTGCTGAGATATAAAGGATCAATGGTTTGTTCTGAATTGGAGGCCTTAGTACTGGAGGTGTTAACAGATATTCCTTGATTTTGTTGAAGGCTTGTTCACATTTGTCATCCCATTTGTACGTTACCCCCTTGTGGAGTAAGTGAGAGTAAGGGATTTGTTTGTCTGCTAATTGTGCTATGAACCTGTGAATTGACTGAAGCCTGCCTTGGAGACCTCTCAGTTGTTTCAATGTCCTAGGAGCTTCCATTTCAAGTATTGCTTTCACCTTTGCCGGATCAATCTCAATGCCTCTCATTGACACTATGTAACCCAACAACTTTCCTGATTGTACACCAAAGACACACTTCTTGGGATTCAAACTAACCTTGTATTCTTCTAGTCTGTCAAAGATAGCACTCAAGACCGATATATGATCCTCCTTCTTTTTGGATTTTCCCAGGATGTCATCAACATAGTCCTCAACTATTTTGTGGATCATGTCATGGAATATTAGTGTCATGGCCCTTTGGTATGTGG
>VDFB02067660.1:0-111749 GCA_007258455.2 Sequoia sempervirens | reverse complement strand
TGCTATGCTAATTTTGGAAAGTTTTGGGGGCCAATACAGAACTCTAAGTGCCTCAAATCTAACTCAGAAGATTTTCAGGTGCAACTACAACTAAAACCTGTATCTTTCAACCCGCAAATAGTAGAAAATAAAAACCGTAAATTGGAAATTTCATTATGACTAAAAGGGTATCCAAAAATGTAAAAACATCTAAAAACTGAGAAACTTGAAATTTAACTATTTTTGGGTGATGCAAGATTGCCCTTACACCACTGGATGCTCCTGCATCAATATTTTACCTATATGGAATAATATTTGGGTAACCATTAATGGCACCACTAAAATTGATCCAGGTCTATATATTCCAATGTCATAACCTCTTTGGAAACCTGGCTGGGGTTGATCACAAGCCATGGTTGCACTAGGAACAATACAAGGATGAATATATTGGTACATTTTGATACACCTCTTTCAAAATTCAAGTATCAACTCTACAGTTGATCATTCACTGCCCTATTTTTGGCTTTCATCATGACCTTAGAATACAACAATGCATAATTCAAATGCATCTACACCTACAATCTATTTAGTGGGAAGATTTTAAAAACAAGCATACTTCTCCAACATAATACATAGGATATAATTTATAATTCAAAAGTATGCAAACTCAATTTTACTGTCCTCTCCCTTTCTTAGTGTTATTTCACTCAATAGGGAACCATTTTTTTTTGCAAGACTTCAAATATGGTTTCCACACAAATTTATTGAAAAACAAAAATGAAAAATAACTGGATATGTTGCAACTACTCCAAATTCTTCTTCCTGACTAGAAATATTTGTAGATTTGAAACTTTATTCACATTTTCATCAAGTTCTTTTGGCAGAGTTGCCACCTCTCTTCATAGAGGACTAAACTTCAAATAGTACGAAGCTTCTTCAAAGATAAATCTCGTTTTTTGTTCCTTTCACCAACAAAGCACCACATAGCATGAAACTTTCAGGTTTCTACAACAATTTCTTTCTCTAGGTTTGAATTTCTTCAATATTTGAACTAAATGTTCAAATTAGCAAATAATTGACTCTCTAAAATATCAATTTGCAACTGGAGATTCAAACTTCTCCTCAACAAAGTCGCCAATATGTTAGTTTCCCAAATCAACAAATCCAATGAGTCCTAAAGAATAGCCAACTTCTTATGTTCAAACTCAAAGATGGATTTGGCCAACTAACAAGATTCAATCAAAAAAGGCTGAATTCTCCTACACTTCTAGCTTTGCAGGACCAAGGTGGGTCTCCCTTCACAATGCTTAAAGACTTAATTCAATTATGCAAAGACATTACATTTTATAGTAGACAAATCTCAATTAAAATATACCAAGGGAAGTCTTGACAACTTCAAATTTGGCTACATTTTTGGTATCTCAACACTCACTTAGCAATTGAGAAGCATAATTCAACACTAGACCTAAACCCAACAACATAAATTAAAATGATTTTGAATTAGTAATTTTTTTTTGAAAAAACATTTAGCCGAATGACAAATCAATGCCTAATTCTGGGCCATGGACTCAAATATATAATCATAAAGAAGATTTCATCAGCAAATGAACTTCAACCAGTGGATTCAAAACTGCTAATGCATTACACCAACATATCCACTCTTGTTATCACCCAAATTCTTTCTACAAATCCAACCAACACACTTGAAATCACAATTATCTGCTCAAAGTAATTTAACTATTTCTTTGAAATAGAACCATGAACACACAACACAATCTTAGGGTTGAGATGAAAAATTCAGCATACTTTGTATATTAAATTTACGACTTAAAGTGTATAATCTGAAGACAATTTGAATGACAGACATGCTCTGTTTGCACAAACTGATTGACATTTATTCATGAAACTAAGCTATTACAATTTACATACTCAGTTCATGACTCAGAATCAACATTTCTTTATCTACCCAACCCATACAAGAATTCAGAACCCCTTACAATGAGAAAGAATGAGAAGATATAGAAGGAAGAAGATCCCCAAAATTATTCTGTTGAAGAATGTTGGAAGCTTCATCCTCCATTGATCAGCAACAAGAAACTGGGAAAAGTATCTCTCTTCTCTCTTCCTTTCCAATAACAAACTTTGCATCTGTATTTTTCCTTCATTCACTCTTTGTTCTGCAACAAAAAATTCACCTTTTTGTTTTCCCTTACAGTTGAAAAAGTAATCAAATTTCCCTATGGAAGCCAACTTTTCTCTTTTATTTTGTTGCATTTTCACCTCCCAGCAAATAATGCCCTCTAGACAATGAATAGTTTATTCACTTCATAAAACTATCATGTGCCATTTATTTTGCAACCCACCTTAAATTTCCTTTATAGTTAAAAGCATTGCTTTCAAATAGTAAAAACTCTTGAATATTTTATATGGGCTTATCAGAAAACATTTGCCCATGTTATTTTACTTTTCACTCCCAGCAACACTTGAAAGCTTTTATTTTAAAACAGTGAAAGAATTTGAACTTTATTTGGGTAAAATAGTTTGTAACCCATACTTTATATTCACCCTTTTATACCTTCACTCACCATTTAAAATGGCAAAGAACTTTTAGAAAATCACTATATCATTCAAATATTTATCTTACCCATTCCTTTCTCACTTTTTACTTGGCATTTTAAACACCATTTAAAACAAAATTCAATCGGGCCCATATTGCTTTTAAAATTTTATTCGGGCAATGTTTTAGTTTTAAATGTTTTTCCTTTTTGAAACAAAAGAAAGCTTTCAAAAATCAAACTGTCAGGCTTCAAAATCCTTCACGGGTCCACCATCCATGTGGAAGCAGCCCACATACCTTGCAACCCTTTGGCTTGCATCATCAACATCCCCACTAGGTCAGCAATTGGCGGTGAGGATTTGGCTGCATCTCTCCATTTTTGTTCTGGTCTGCTTTCCCTAACTTCCCTCTGCAATTCCTCTGGCTATGGCGGTATAAAATTCATCAAACAAATGTTGATACCCTTTCACTGCAAGTGCAAGCTCCTTTGTGCACAGTATGCATGTGTTAGATTTACCCATGCATACCAATATTTGAACAAAGACTTCTTCCACTGCGGCTTCACGGACATTTCCTGTAGCGCCCTCATACACTGGTGTTGAAATCTCCATTGCAGCATCAAATCAACCCTTTCTCAGACACTACAATGGCTACTCCAATTTTTTGCAGCAAAAACATCTCCCTGTCATTGTACCAAAATAGAATTTCCTCAACCAATTTTGATACATTTTCACTGGTGCGGTGCCCATAAGCACTGAAGAACTCACGCGCCAAGGAAAACTATGCTAGATTTTCCCATACACCAGGCATCTGAACTTGGACATTTCCTGCGGAAGCTCCTTATACAATATTTAGATAAGCCCCCTTCTAATTCGTGCAATGGCTAATCACTTGTAGCACATAGGATTTCCTGAGCTCGCACCAATCCCTCACAATACGATCTTCGAGCATACTCCAGAGGCGTCAATTCATTCTTTAGGTCCATTCTCATCGAGCATCTAGACAAAGATGCATACCACAAAGGCTCCTTATATCATTCTCGTCAGCCTTTGACCCTCTGGAACACAAATCATCCCCATTTTCCATTTTGATGCATTTTCACTGAACGTACAAGTTGTCCCTGCGTCAGACATAGATGTTTCTTGTTGCATTATGAAAATGACTCTTCAGCTTGGTGTAGTGGTTGCCACATTCATATTGTGTAGCTTTGATTATCTCCTTTACTGTAAGCCAATCCAATATTAGCCTGTATAAACGACTTACTCCTTATATTGTGTTGGTCGCACATTAAGCTATGCCCGAGCTTGTCTCATTCTTTAGATCCCTCCTCTCATTGCATATGCCTGAGAATTTTTGAAGCCTTTTCAACAGATCCATTTTGTATATGTCATCATTATGGCATACCATATTGTTGTGTTCATTTGGGATTTTTTTAAAACAAGTTCATGCACCTTGTCTATGCTAGCGCCACCAACAATCCCTCCATCAAGCAATTTCCAAGTGAAATACCCACTTAAGAATTCTCTGCCTCCAATTAACTTTGTGGGGATTTTACTTATTTTCTTTGCTCAGCTGAAACTAATTCCTATCCTGAACCATGGCGGCAGGAGATAGATAAGGCCTGTATAAATGATTTGTTGTTTAAATATCATGTAGCTATTCAAGCACCATCAACTAAAACTGAGTTCATGAAAGCATTTACTGTAGCACTCTCAACTAGAACACTACTATCTTCCTCAAGAATTCTTTCTATATCGGTTAGCATGCTATTGTACCATTTGACAGTGTCTCTATACTCAAGTCACCACCCATCAAATGTCTTGTTTCTAATTTACTTCATGGAGTTTTAATTATTTCTTTTTTCTTATGCTTTCAAGCATAATAAAGCATTTGATGAGTGCTTGTCCATCTTGAATGCATTCTTAATCAAATCTATACTGAACTGGACCCCTTTCCAATTTTGAGCCATGGTTGCAAATATATATGCATCCTTTCAGACAAAAACTTTGAACAACATTATCCTTCATCTAAGTTGATGGAAGAAGCTTGTGATAATGACAAATGAAAATCTACTAATGGAATAGGGCTTTGAAATTCATTCATTTCATAACCAAAGTATCCTCTAACAGGCTACAATGCAACACTTACAACCTCATAATTGTGTAAAGCATGTCCGGTCCCCATACGGGCCTGGCTAATTTTTATTTTTTGAAACAAGTTTCATCCTTGAATTCAACTAAGGCTGCCTCTGAATGTTACTGACATGAAAAATTGAAGTGGGTTATCGTTAAAATCTGCTTTGTAGCATATTTGCACAGTGGTCAAAATTGGTCTAATGGGCTTGAGAATCGCTTTGACAAACTAATCAAATGACCTCCTCAAGCCATGAAAACTCATAGACATGTAGATATTTGACCCAATAATGTAGTGCAACAAATGGCTCCGAAAAAAAGGTCATGAGGTGCAAGATATTAATCGACAAAGTTGCTAAGTCAGACTTTTCTACAACTGCACCTGTCCAAAACCAATTAAGGCTCACCAAGTCATTCATTTGAAAAAATATCAAATCAAATCCCAGGAAGCTACCACTGGAAACATAAGCTCATTTAGGTCCAATGAGTATGTGTGCAAGAGGGCTTTCCTTGAATCAACATTCTTCACGAGATATTAGGGGTCAAAGTTGACCACCTTGAAACATGTTAGAAATGCATATGCAAAATCAGGACAAATTGCATTTGCTTTTGACCTCAAAAAACTATCAAATTAGATCATGAGGCTCTGAAACCAAACCAAGGAGCATATGAATGTGGGGAGAATGCAGGGAACCAATCCATTTTTCATGGAAATCCTCTAGCTATGAAATATGAGCTTGAATAGGAGGCCACTTTGCAAGACAGAGAATTTGCAAACAACAAAACAGTCCCAGAACCCTTCAACTTTTTTTTTTAAAACTTAGTCAAAACTTATCATGGGAAGCTGAAAATTGACATGAATGTTCACATATGTCAACTGAATATGCTCACTAAGGGGTTTGGCATGAAAATCAACTGGCTTCGAATTATGACCTTCCAAAGTAGGTCACTTAGGCAGATTTCTTAGGTGCACTTCTGAATGTGCAAAGGAAAATTTTTCAACATAGGCACTTCAAATTTGTAAAGTTTGACAGTGCCACCACCTTCCTCCAAGGTTAAAGTGTACAACACATCAAATTGATTAAATCCCTTTTTAGCATGCATGTCCTTTAAATATCTCTTCTGACCACAACCCTTAGCTCGGGGCTTTACTAGCACAAAGCCTTCTTTATCCACCCCCTCCATCAAGGGAGATTTCCCTTTGTCCTCTTTAACCACTTTTTGTGCCGAAGACAAAGGGGAAATATTAGAATGAAGAGCTTTATTAACCCTAGGACATTACCTCTAAGGATGCCCATACTCATGACAAATTCGTCAACGAAAAGGAATGGACTCATAATCGAGCTATTGAACACAAGACAAAGAACCAAGAAAAATTTCTAGACAATCCAACAAGGGATTATTCAAATCTATCTCCACACAAATACGAGCAAAATAAATAACCTTTTTTTCAATGGTTTGTTGAGCAACTGCAACAGGCCTACCAACAAGAGCAACAATCTGTTGTAAAATATCTTCTCTCCAAAACTCTAGTGGAAGTCACAATAGGCAGACCCAAACAAGAACCAGTGACGACAATTCCTCAACTGAATTAAAACCCATATGCCAAGGTTTGATAAACAAACCAACATGATTATAAAAGTAGGGTCCCCCCTCAAAAACCCAATTTCTATCAGCCATATTGGAAAAAACAATGAAAAAACAACTTTTTATAGCCACCATAAGCTCCATGTCTCCCTCAACCTACCATGAATGTCGGATCCAAGCTTCCAAAGCTGACAAAGGTATACGAATCTCAATAAATTTATAGATTAGAGCATGTTTACTCCAATAAGAGACATCATCAACAACTGATTCAGGAGAAATGACCAAAACTAGACAATCCTGGCTTTTGGGAAAACAACCATTCACTTTCTTCAATTTAGGGCCCTCCCCCACATAAAACGACTCAGACTATTAAGCTTTCATACCTAATGAAGAGCCATTGTGAGACCCACCACCTCCAGCAACCACCAAACTAGTAGAAACCTAATGCTCTGCCATTATCCACCAACCCACAGACCAGCCAAAGGAAATCACCAATCTAATTCCAAATTCAATAATATCATTTAGGGGCATAAGTATTAGTAGCATCAAAAGAGTGATTGCTAATATAATAGAGGGACTAAAAAGGCTTGAAAATATGGTCAAACCTTTTTAAACCAAGTGTGGCTATCATTTTTTAGAAATAAAATAGAAACTTTTCCATGTCTAGGATCATGGTTACTATTAACAATTTAAGTAGTTGGTTGTAGGCATGATAGACATAGAAATAAAATTAATAATTTTAACTCTTGCAAACAAAGAATGTTAAGTTTTATAAATATTTGTCAAGTATCCTAGATGATATAATTTATTTTAGGATTTGTTAGACCCCAAACATTCCAAGATAAAAAATTCAAAAAAGGTAGGAGTCTAAAGATATGCAATTATTATCAAGCTCTTGAAGAGCATTGTAGCTATTCTATAAAATTGGTTGTGTTACTACTTTGTTGTTTCCTAGTTGAACAACTAGCTTGAAGGCCCAATTTTTTTATAGAATGTACTGGTGTGCGGATCATGGTATGCCAAAAAGTGGCAATATTTGTAGGGTATGTGGCTGACGACTTTTTTTTCACCCAAAATTAATGAAACGAAAAGGGTTTTTAGAGGAGATTCTCAGCTTTCCAAAAATATAAACTATGATTTAATTTGAATTTAATAAATAATTATTATTCATTTTCTATTAAATTACGACTAAAGTCCTGATCGATAGGCTGATTGAAAAACATCTATAACTTTCAAGCGGTATCATATTTTTTGAATCCAAAACATGCGTCACATTCTATGCTTTACATACTATAGGATTAAAAAAAAAATTAAATTTCATGAATTTTGACCAAGTTTGGTCGACGAAGTTTTATATTTTCTAAAATTTGTAATAAAAATTCATAATTAATTATTTACTTGGAAAAAATTACAAAAAAAATATGCATCACATCCAAACATGAGTCCTCTACTTTATATATAAAATCTTACAAAAAATATTATCATTTTATTATGGTTAGGGTGGTCAGACAGACACCTACTTCTTATTTTTTCCACGAAATTTAAGTACTCTGCATTGAAATTTCAAATTTTCACCAAATAGATTTTATTTATTTTTAAATAAACCTAGTATTTTAGAAACTACATTCAATTTTCTACAAATTCTATTCTTACATATTTTTGAAATAATATAGATAACTTATTCAAATATTTACGTCAAGTTGCCTAACACTGATTTTTCTGAATTTTTTGCCACTTAAGGGCCTGTTTGGCATACCATGATCCTGCACATGCCGGTACTCTTTACCCTAAGGTCACGAGTCTAGTTACTTAAGTTCTTAGAGTTCTCTTGAGAAAAAATGGAGGGAGAATAGGAAGGAAACCACTCTTTTGAGATGCAAAAGCACTAGAAATGAGAAGAATTATTTATAATGAGATTTATTTGTTTCCTTCAAGGGTTATCTAGATGGTTGTGAAATGGCATCCTAATTCTCCTTCACCTTATTAATAAGATTTGAAATACTTGGACCCACATTCTTAGCTTGTATTTTTCTATTAAAAAATAGCCCTTTTGGCCTATTTTTGTAATCATTTTTGTGATTTGTACCACTATATTCCATCCTCCATTAATTTTCTTTATGGATACTAATCTTTAAAGAATATAATATTTACATTTTTTTTGAGAAGATTGACTCCAATAACAAGTATTTGACAAATTAAGGCAAATAATTCTCTAGGTATGAGAAAAATCACCAATTTGAATATCAATAGAATCATTAAGGTCTTTTGAAAAATTTAATCTCAACATGAACACATTTTTGAGGATTAGACAAGTAAAAAATATTTAGCTCAACATAGATCACATTACCTAGAGAGAGTACACTATGGTTTAGGAAAGGACAACAAGGCCAAGGTCAAACAAAATACTCAATCTAAAATGGAACACTAATAGCTTATTACTTAGAGACAAAAACATTCTATGTCCAAAGAGTAAAAACTAGCAAGGAAATTTGAACATATTGAGTTCCATGATTAAGGACAACATTGACATGATTATATTTGCAAAAAAAAAAAGGAAAACCCCCTTAGTGAGGTTTAAAACAATGTCAATCCATACTTCATGGGAGACCCAAGAAGAATTGATCAACCCACAAATCATGCTTTAAGAGGGAATACGACCCACAAAACAATAAATCAAAGAATAAATTTTTATCTATTTATATGTATGATTATTAAATTAGGAGTAGGTAAAATCACATTTAATAGTGCATTAGAAGGCTTATTTTATGAAATACATTTAGAAAAAAACTTGTGTCATTTCTTCATGAGTGGTGCCATCCATAAATGCACCCCAAGCTAAAAACCTTAGCATCAATAGTTGAATTTCAATGGTTGGAGGCCATTTAAAGATCAAACAAGTCACCTTAGGGTAAAAAGCCACCAAATGAGATGTACTAAAAATCATACTAAACTAATAATATTGCATTTGTTTACAAGAACCAAGTACATGGAAACTAGGTCAATTGTTCTTCCCAATGCTTTGGTAGAGTAAAACCCTTATTCACATAAAAAAATTCTTAAATGATTTTCTTATCAGAGTGGTAAGTGATAAAAATATTTGAAAATAATAATAATTTAAATGTATATTTTATTTAAGTTGGAAATAGGAAAACTTTAAAAGATTTTAACTATTGATCTCGTGCATTCAAAAAAAAAACTTAAGAATCTATCACCTCATGTACATACAAAAATAATAAATAATCAATAAGTTGCAAGACATAAAAATTACAGTCGGCCATTAAACCAGTTATACATTAAGAAAGGCCATCTGAATATGATGTATATTAGGCTTTATTTACTGAAACATAGACCAATAAAATATCCCCTAGCTAACAATGAGGTAGAAAACTAGTTACAATGAAACTAATAATAATCAACACCATTCATATTTAAGTTGAGCTTACATTTGCAGAACTCCTCGCTTAAATTGAAATTTGAAAGAGCTAGTTTTTGAATAACACACCATTGTAACTACTCTCATAACCTTTTACTTTAATAACTTAATTGACCTGAATGCCTGAGTCATATACAGAGCCAGCCTTCCAATTAGTAGGTATAACATTTGGAGCAGATACCCATTGGCCATCGTAGTCATCACTGACCAGAAAACGAACAGCAATATTTTCGCAAGGTGGTGGTGCAATGTCCCATACACCTCCATAGCTTCTTCTCAGTGCCTTCCAATCCAATATTTTCTCCTACAATTAAACCAAATAAAGTCATAAGATACCAACACAGATCTGTGAAACCAACACAATCAAACATAAGTTGAAGAAAATTGTTTTAAGTGCAGACATCTATGGAAACAATTGGAAAACAATCTAAGCTATTGCACCATATTGGCCTGAAAGAACTTCCAAATCATCTTAGTATTGATTTGAAACCTATTATGGGGAATGGCTTTTGAGAATGAATGCATACCTGAGAAAGTTCCACTGCCACTATATCTCTTTGGCCTGCTGTATACCAAAATACTAAAGACAAATAATAGGGATAATCACTGCTTTCATTGATCTTGAACATAATGTTGTATCCGGGATATTGGCATGGTACTCTGGTCATTAATCAGATTAGATCAAATTTTTAATAAGTTTGGAAAGTATAAATGAGAAGACTTTCAGGAAGAAACATATTACCGTTTGTACTTAATGTCTACAACACCTAAAGCTAGAAGGTACTTGTCTTTTCCCTTCTTGGCCATTGTTGTGAAAGCATGGGGACTCATAATGAAATCAGTTCCATCACCTTCTCCATGATCGGTAGCCACTACTTTCACTCCTTTACCACTGCACAAGTCCTCATTCTTGCACTTGACCTATTCAATCACAAATGCAATAATATCCATTTGCCTTAGTAAAATCATAAAAGTAATAACAATAGAAATCCATTCTTGTACTAGATTGACACCTTTTAGTAGAATTTATGGGGCCTGCAACTTGAAGTTTAAATTTTGAGGTTCAAGTTCTTTCAACATGATGGGTTTGATAGCAATTCATTTTTAATTTCATTGTAGAACTATCAAATTTTGAGCTTCAAACTCTAGGTTGGAAGCAAACCGTTGATGTAGATCTACTCGAGTAGGAATTGTTGCAACCCTTACAGCTTTAAAGTTATCATAAAACTAAAGGGTTGTGGTTCAATTGGTTGAGTACAATTAGTAAGAAAGTTCGTATGTGTCTTGATTATTCTGTCCATCAAGGTTCAAACTCCTGGATATATGATATAAGGGATGAGGTTGGGATTATGCCCTGACCAGAATGGATACCCCTCAGTCCTTGACTGTCAACCAAAGAGATATAAGCATAAACTCATTCTCCTATATTGAATAATGAAACAAACTTGTGAATGATATAAAACTTTCTATAAAGAAAAAAATATCACATAAGTTTAAGACTCTATATGTAATTCATAATAGAGATGAGGCCAGGATTATGTCCTGATTAGAATGGATACCCCTCATTCCTTGACTATCAACCAAAGAGATATCAGTATAAACTCATGCTCCCATATCGAATAACAAAACAAACTTGTGAATGATAAAAAACTCTCCATAAAGAAAAAAAATTATCATAATTCATACTAGCCTGATAACAAGCACCGCACCCTGCACCATCTCTGAATAACCGTCCAACTGCTGCCACATCTCCGTAGTTGAGTTCTCTCCCAAAATCTCCATATCCACATCCACCTCCTATATATTATAGCATAATAGTATCACACTATGAATTCATCTCATGTAAGCAAAAAATGAACCTGTCAGAACTGAAATCAAGAATACAACTAAAGTTAAATTGAGTGATCTTTCAACAATCAAGAAAATAGTATTACTTGAAGTTCCTAGGCCATCTTGACTTTCATAGTAAGCTGCCCTTGATTTTACTAACTGAGAATCTCCCTTGTAAAGCAGTATCAGCAGGGGCAAGATAAACAATAGAGCAGAAAAGCATGGAGAAGAAGCCATTTTCATTAGAATCAAGAAAGCCAATAGCAATCCTATCTGTTTTAGAAGATAAAATCCAAAACTTTGGAACTATGAAGTGAAATCAAAAGGATTGTTTGTGGGTATTTATAATTTGAAAGTGTTGAGACAAACAGCTCTGTAGTCAGTATATTAAATCCGGGACCAGTTTAACCTTGTTTAAAACTTCAACATTCATCCAAAGTTTTCTCATCTCCCTCTGGTGCACAAAGCATGCTTGCTTGTTATTTATTATTTATTTATTTACTGGTTTTTTTTTATATGTTCAGATTGTAGCGAGCGTTCCACTCAACTGTTTTGTAGGCTTTTTTCAGAGGTCATTCATCTAATCGAGGCAATAAAGCTGTTCTTATTTTATACAAGATTCAATGGGCCTAGGGCTTTGAAAACAACCATCCATCATGTGGGTTCAGTAATATGTTCAGAAAATTTATTATCTCAATGAAGTTTGTAATGATAGCTCATCCATTTAATGTTTGAATTATACAATGGTTTGACTAGATGAATGCACCATCCCATTATAAAGAGGAAATAAACATGTTTTTCAATATATTATGGAAATTTTTAAAATTATATATATTTTTAAAAATTTGCTTTGAGTACAATCAAAGTTAAACTTATAAAATCTAAATTCATAAGCATGCAAACTCTTATGATATCCTAAATCAAAATTATTTTTCAAATATAAAAATATTAAAGATATGATGTCTTAAATGAAATTATTACAAAGCTATATATAAATATACTAGCACTTTAACTTTAGAAGTGGAAGGATGTGCATATAAGAAATTTAAAGAAATGTCAATATAATAAGTGCTAAATAATGGAATGAAATAAACTTAGATAAATCTAGATTTTTTTCCTTAATGAAATTAGGTATTATTGATTTTCAAATATTTACATGCAAATTTATAACATAAAGCAATGCAAATGAAAAAGGAAAGTTGCCATCAAATTGGCAAAAAATCACTGCAAATAGAAATAGAATGTTCCCATTTAGCTGGAAAAATAATATTTATCTAGAGCTTTTATGTGATAAGTGACATTTTGGAGGTTTTTGTACATTAAACGATAGTTGATTTACCATTAAATGATAGCTGAAACTTCTTTTCTAACGACTCAATAGTGGTTTGTAGAGAACCTCACACTAGATGTAGCCTATCATCTCATAATATTTATTACATTAAGTAAGCACAAAATATAAAAAAATTATAATAATGTGATGGATTTTTGAAAAGGGTGGAAGCTAAGCTCCATTCTAAACATACCATTTAAAATGTCTTTAACATACAATCACATCACTAAAATGAAAGCTCCATACTATACATATATCATCCATCATGAATCAACACCAACAAGCCCTATTTATTATGAAACAAGTCTCATAAAAAAAATAACATGTAACATCACTATTAGTAGCGAGATATTTACATGATTAACATCCTTGTCTCTAGAACTGACACACCTACATCATGCCACTTTTTAATGTTTCAAAAGTTGTTAAGAAATTTTGAGGAAAACATGTAGTGAGGTCTATAGTCATCCTTGATCACCTATTAAGGTTTGTACTCATTGTTTGACCATCATTGTTGATGTTTATATTTTTCATTCATCTACTATTGTTGAGCTAACAACATGACACATAGGTATTCTAGTAAAAAATATTTTACATGTATGGGCTTAATGAGCTTCAAAATTGAAAATCAAAACAAAGCTTTTAATTTTTAATTTTAATGAGCTTCAAAAACCATTTACCATCTCCTATTAGTTTTTTACTAGTGCATAATACATTTGATCCATTTCCTAATTTTCTTTTAAATAAAAATGCATATGAACCCACATTGAGTCATGTTGATCAAAACATCTTAAATTCCATTCAACATTTTCCATTATTGAGATCACTACACATTTAAGGTAGGGCTTAGGTTTTTTGGCTCTAACATGCCATTGCATCATGAAAATGAACGTTGCATATGATTTCTTCATACCATCACAAGTTTTAATGTGGTGTTATTTTTTGGATTTAATGTTTGAAAGAGTGTCAAGTCATTTTGAACAAAATAAGTCAAATTTTTGGTTGTTAATGTGGAGAAGGTATTTCAATCCAAAAATTTAAGGTGAGAATGATATTGGAGGATGCTTTACAAGAACTTGAGGGGCTTGATCACCAAATAATCAATGATAATCCCTAACATGATAGCCCCAAGTTTGCTTTGTTATTGCCCTCACTTGGTCTAGTTCCATTCTCCTTTCCAAGCTTGGGTAACCACCCCATGAGTCTTCCCAAAAAAGGGTTGTCCTTCCATCCTTTATGTCCCAGGTTAAATAATCAATGATTAGATCCTAACAAATTTTCAAAAAATTCCATATTATTGACCATGTCGGACATGATCTTGAAGTAAAGATGCTTGTTTCCCCTTCATCTAGATACTTTTCTTTCATGATCTTGACCCATTTTAATTTCTAATTTGCATACATCTTCCAAACTAACTTTGCACCTAATCTTTTATTATGTAAAAGTAAGTTTTTAAAACCCACTCCATCCACACCTTTTGATTTATAGACTATCCCAATTGATGAGAAGATATTTGTTTT
This sequence comes from Sequoia sempervirens, assembly GCA_007258455.2. Lineage (NCBI taxonomy): Eukaryota > Viridiplantae > Streptophyta > Pinopsida > Cupressales > Cupressaceae > Sequoia > Sequoia sempervirens. Next base: position 97,381 of record VDFB02067660.1, on the reverse strand, counting down.
GATCTCCATTCCCTTGCCAAAAAACTTTCTCATTTTTTGATTTATTTTTAACCTTGCACCGGTCGGCAAGGGTAAACATGATATTGTGTATATTGGTAGGGTAGTTATCACATATTTTAGCATTGTAATCCTTCTTTCCTAGGAAAGACATCTTCCTTTCCATGATGCTAGTTTATTTTCCACCTTAGAAACCAACAAGTCCCAATTTTTTCCTGAATGTTGCCCTATGGCCAAAGGGAGGCCCAAATACTTGCTTGGGAGGTTTCCTTTTTTGAAGTTCAGAACTCTCAAAATCTGATTTTCAATTCTTTGGTTTGTGAAGACGAAAAAAACTTATGATTTTTCCTTTCTTACCTCTTGAACTAAAGCAATCATGTAATTGTCCAAAATCCTCTTGAAATTTTGAGCTTCCTTTACTTGAGGTGTTCCAAATAGCATTGTGTCATCAACAAATTGTTGGTGTGTTATTGTTGGCAAACCCATGGTTATATGGATTCCTAGATTCCTTCCACTTTTTCATCCACCAAAGCTTTGCTCAGAGCTCTTCCAAGTTCCTCCACCATTATGATGAATAAGAAGGGCGATAATAGGTCACCCTTCCTTAGCCCTCTTGAAGCCACAAAGAAGCCTTCCAAGGAACCATTGATGAGAATTGAAAATCTTGGGCTAGAAATGTAGTTGAAAATCCAATCCAACTAGCACCTATGAAACCCAAATGCCTCTGCTAATTTGAATAAAAACCACCAGTAAACCATATCATAGGCTTTTTCATGTCCACTTTTATTAGCATATTTTGTTTCTTTATTTTTTGCATTGAGTGAATAGCCTCTTGTGCTATAATCACACCATCAAATATCAATCTCTCAAGCACACATCTAGTTTTCTCTTCTGATATTATGTTCAAAAGTGTCTTCTTTAATCTATTTACAGTTGCCTTGGTCATAATTTTTTAAATTGAATTGAAAAGTGCTATTGGCCTAAAATCATCTAGAGAGCTTGGTTTTTCATTTTTTTGGGTCAGAGCTATGAAATTTTTGTTGATCTCTTTTAGCACTTTACCCATTCGCTTGGAGTCTTCTATTACCTCTGACACTTCACCACCAATGATATCCCAACACTTTAGAAAAACATAGCCTGAAATCTATTCGAACTAGAATCCTTATCATGGTGGAGTTGAAACAATGCCTCCTTAATTTCTTTCTCTGTGAACTCACACATTAGCATCTCATTATGAGCATTTTATACCAATTTTTGAATGTTTTTCAAAATATACTGTTACTCTTTCCATCTAGAACCATTCCAACTATTTAGAAAATTTTGAAAGAAGCCTACTATTTTTTATATGATCTCTTTCATATTTTCTAGAGTCCAACCCTTAAAGGACTTGATGATTGATATCCTATTTTATTCCCTCCTAGCTCTAGTTGTGTTATGAAAGTATTTTGTGTTTTTATCCCCTTCACTTATCCATAACTGTTGTGACTTCTATCTCTAGTATGTTTCTTAATATGCTAGGATATTCTCAAGCTTGTTTAGCAAATCTTTTTCCATTGCATATCTTGCTCCATCCATGCCATTGGAAATCACTTCCTCATTTAGACTTTGCAAGTTTTCCTCTATCTTCTTTTTCTCTTCAAAGATGTTTTTGAAACTACTCATATTCCATATTTTCAGTTGTTGTTTTACTAGTTTTAGTTTTGTTACCACATTGAACATTTTTTATCCACTAGGTTTCTCTTCCCCCCACCACCCCTAAATTAAATTCATGAAATTGTCATCTTTGAACCACATTTTTTCAAATTTGAAAGGGCATCTCACTAGTTTCCTCTCACCTTGAATGTCCGAACAGAGTGGATAGTGGTATGAGCTAGAGATGGGCATAATATTGCTTTCTAATATGAAGGGAAAGGATCCAAGATCTCCTTTGAAGAGATATTTGTTCAAATTTTCTAAAATACTACAAAACCCCTTTCAATCCTATTTGTCTGGATGTAAAAATCCCATTCCACATCTAAATCTCCATGAGCATATTTCTTTCTACAAAGTCTTCAAAATCTAATTGGGATTGTAATTTTCTATTCACCCCCCCTTTTTATCTGAAGATCTCAAAATTGCACTAAAATATCCTCCCATAATGCAAAAATCTAGTGCATCATTATTACATACTACTTCTATTTCCCTCCAAACCTCTCTCTTTTGAATACAAGAATAGGGACCATAAACATTGAATAGTAGAAAGCATAAATCAGAGGTTAAACTTCTAACCTTATGTAGTGTTGGAAAATTTACTCCTTTACATTTTCACACTATGTTTGCATTCCTTAATTTAATTAGACTTAATTATGCCTCGAATTGGCCTATTTATGCATCTAAAAGCCTAATTAATTATAATTTTTGAAAGGGGAATTATGATTTAATAAATGCAATTATCATTTTTAACACCCCGAAATGAATAGGTCTTGGCAATTTAGGTCAGGACCCATTCACCCTTGGGAAAATGGGTCCCCTTTAGTTGCTTAATTAAAATTTTAAACATGTTTTTTGTATCCTTTATATGATACTAAATTCAAATTAAAATGTCAGCTTGTAATGTTTAACTTTCAAGAAATTAGAAAATTGTCTTTAAAAGCAAGGTCTTTTTATCAATTCAAATCCTAGATTTTTCAACAGAACATATATGCAAGATGTTCTTAAAGCTAATATTATTTTCAAAGGTGTTTAACAACATATTTCTCGAGAATTTTTTGTAGCAATCAAGATCTCAAGCATCATATCAAAGGTGTCAAGATTCATGCATGTTTTTGGAGCTAAAATTGTGATGTAGGTTTCAAGCATTCAAGGTAAATTTCAAGCATCAAGATCAACATCCAATCAATCCATTTCATGCAAGATAAATACCTTGGAGAGATCTACTAAATTTTAGTCCTTCAAGGGTTTCAAATCAAGGGTTTGGTGAGTTGCAACATAAAAAAATTTCATTTATCATTCCCTTAATGTTTCATTGTTTCAATTCAAGGTTTAATTACCAAAAGAGGGTTTGACCAAGGCAAACTCCCATTCACCAAAAATAAACAATTTTTCCCTCTTATGTTTTTTGTAAATCTTAGGTTGAAGAAGGATTGAAGATCTATCAAAGGAGAAAAATTGCAAAAGTTGTCAAACTTGTTGTCAAGCCACAAAAACTCACTTTCAAAATTTATTTCCAATTTTTTTACTTTGAAATATGGAGGAATCGAGAGTGCAAACATAGGACCAGAGGAAAATGAAAGAAAGTTTTCAACCCCTATAGCAAGACCCATTCACCCTTGGGAGAATGAGTCCTAGGAGGACACTCAACATAGGATTTTTATCATAGGTGCATAAAATCATGCCCTTCTCAGATTTGAAATTGATTTCTAGATTCTATCATATTAAGGTTTAAGGGTGATCCCACAATAGTGGTTTACAATTTTTAGCCCAACTGGACACTGATTTTATTTTTTTTAACTAAATCTTCACATTCAAGCACCTATAGTGGTTAAACTGTGAGGAATTTGAAGATGATGCAAACTAGAGTCTTGTCACATTTTGTTTGTAGATTCTAAAAATTATTTTTTCAAAATTTTTGGAATCATATTGCACTTCTTTTCCATCTCTCCATGAAAATGGCTTTTTTCTCAAAAAAAGCCGAATATTTTAAAAGGACGCACACCATATAATGCATAACTTTTCCCTTTGAAAGATAAAATTCCAATTCTTTCAAATTTAGATTTCTAACCCCATCTAGTGCCTCCAATTTGGTTAGATAGTTTTTTATTCAATATTTTTTCTTTAATAAAGTTTCAAAGTAAATCAATTACAATTCAAACATAATGTGATCATATAACGCATAACTTTTATTGTATGTATCAAATTTTTTTTATTCTTTTTGTTGGATCAAGGACTCCAATATCTAGTGCACTCATTTTTAAATTTTTGTTTTTGATAATCTTCTATTTTTCCACATGTGTAGAACAAAGAGTTTTGTTTTCGGTGAAAAACCTACATTTAATAAAACTTTAAAAACAAATAGATAATATAATCAAAACATATTAAAATTATATTCGTTGGATAACTCGTTTTGAGGGCAACCTGATACCAATTGGGTTTTTGAGATCTACTCCATTTTCATTCTCAAATCAAGCTTCGAAGTGCAAAATTTTGAGCAATTTTGGTGCCTGAGAGGATGTGGGTGAAAATTAGTGGGTTCGGTCGAACAGAAAAATAACGTTCGGTCGAATGTGGGTTCGACTGAACCCATTTAACATACAATAAAAAAATTGATTTGAATGGGGTTCGGTCGAACATTCTAAAGGTGTTCGGTCGAATCCCATCTATTAAAAATTAATTTTTAATAGTAATATAAATATAAATTATATTCTTTTTAAATTATGACTTGAGAGAGAGATATGGAGGGAGTGGGAGAGAAAGGGAGAGTGGGGGTAAGAGGGAGATACTTGAGAGAGAGAGAGGGGGGAGTGGGAGAGAGATAAAGGGTAGGGGGTATAAGGGTAGAGGGGAGAGGGGGAGAGGGGGTAGGAGGAAGACTTGAGAGAGAGAAGGTGGGAGTGGGAGAAAGATAAAGTGGGCAGGGGGTCCCCCAGGGGTTGGAGTGGTTAAGGGCAGAGAGCCTGAGAGGAGAGTGGGTAGGAGGAGAGACCTTCAAGAGAGATGGGGGATAGGAGAGAGATAGAGGGGGAGCAGAAGGGTTTAGGGCTTAAGGTTAAGGGAGAGGAGAGGGGAGAGGGGCGCTGAGGGAGACCGAGAGAGAGAGGGGAGGGAGAGAGATAAAGGTAGGGGTGTACACATGGATTTAGGGCCTAAGGGTTGAAGGATTTGAGGAGGAACCGAGAGATAAGTGTATTTGGTATTTAGGTAGAGGGGAGAGAGGAGAGGGGCGGAGGAGAGGACTCCAGAGAGAGAGGGGGAGTGCAGAGAGGATAAAGCATAGGGGTACAAGGGTCAGGGTTTAAGGGTTAAGGTAGAGGGGAGAGAAGGAGACTCAAGGGAGAGACACTCTGAGAGAGAGTGGGGGTGAGTGGGAGAGATAAACGGTAGGGGGTGTACAAGGGGTTTAGGGCTTAAGGCTAAGGGTAGAGGGAGGAGAGGAGAGGGGTAGGGAGGGAGAGACTCCCAGAGAGAGAGGGGAGGAGGAGAGATAAAAAAGGTAGGGTTTAAGGGTTTAGGCAGAGGGGAGAGAGGGAGAGGTGAGAGGAGAGACGGAGAGAGCGGGAGTGGGAGAGAGGATGCTAGGGGTTTTAAGGGTTAAGGGTAGAGTAGCTTGAGAGGGAGAGAATTTTAAGAGAGAGAGGGGGGAGTGGGAGAGAGATAGAGGGTAGGGAGTAAAAAGGTTTAGGGTTCAAGGGTTAAGGGTTAAGAGTAGAGGGGAGAGGGGGAGAGGGGGTAGGAGGGAGCGGGAGAGAGATAAAGGGTAGGGGGTGTACAAGGGTTTTGTTGACGGTCAAAATGGCACATCAATAGTTAAACATGATATTGCTACTCTGTTTCTCCTAAAAGAGAAAGATAACACATGGATATCTTAGCTACCAAGGTCTTTGTAGTTGGTTCTCAATTGTGCTAATGTTGCTCAGTGGTTAATGTAACAATAATGTTCAAGGGGCCTACTGGTGTGAGCTTCTGGATTGTTCTAAGATCAAGCATGGATTTAACCTACTCTAACCGAGGCTTTTAAAGAAACATAAAAAGATGGGTCAGAGCTTTGGGACAGAAAGAATGATAATTCACCTATCTTAACTAGACTTTTTATCCATCAAGGAATTATAAACTAAAACCGAAGAACAAATTTAACTTGTGATTAACACACATTTGCATTCATTCATAGTGTTGATTTCTACAATAGATTACTAGTTACCATTTTAAATAAAACACCAAAATAACATTACATTCCTTGAAGGCTTCACGAATCAAATGATTAACTTAAGACAAACACCATTCTGAAACACAATTTGAAGTAGATTCAAATCTGGTTGCTTCTACTTGGTGAGATAGATAAGCAACATTTACAAATCTGGCACAATCACCAGTGTACAGAAAACCTGTGTCTTCAGACTGCTTCCATCTACACTAAGAAAACTAGAAAGATACATTACTTTCTATATTGAATCTAACTCCTAACTACGAAGACAAGAGAAGCTCCCTTTACTACGAAATAGGATGCAGTTCTGTCTCCTCTATCTTTTGTCTATTTTCCTATGTATTCTAAAATTTCTTCTTTTCTAACCCTAGAAGTTCTAACCTTTACAAAGAGGCAATAGTGCCATATATATATATAGAGTGTATGAAAAATAATGCATTGTCCTCCTACATTAGGGTTTACAAAATATCTGCTTCTAGGAGAGTCGGCTCTCAGATCATTTTGAAGAGAGTCAAAGTTGCATTCAATGTGAATCCCTACTGTCCATGTCGATGAGAGATTGTTCTGGGCATCCTCTTAGATCTTTTACAGCTGCCGCATTTACTTTGGCCTTTCATGTCCATCCTTGAACTCCATCGGGGCCGCCTTGAATGCTCTAAAATAATTTTTCCATTAATACTAATCTGCCTCTCGCCAATGGTCACTACAGCTGTCCCTACGAGTCATAGTTTCTTCGTTCTTCTAGCCTTCTTCATGTTCTAGACTTCTATTGCAGGTTGACCATCTTCTGGAGTATCATCGGGCCTCCCTTCAGATCTGAACATTATCACCTGAGCTGATCCATCACCCTTTGATATCAGAAGGGATCCATCTGGTTTGCGTTCTGTCGGTCTCCTTCAAGATGGTAGTCAATCGGTCAATGGCCAATAGGTCATTCCTTTAGCTTCTTCTGATTGGTTAGGCATACGCCACACAAGATTATCAAGTGGTCAAAGCTGGTGCACATTGAATCGCATGTCGGTGAGACACCAATCGTGTCTCCCCAATGTGATTATGTCTCTTTTGGTAGCTATCGGCATAGCATAAGACAGTTGGCAAGACCTTCCATCGAGCCATGTAAGTCATATCGATATCCCTTTTTATTACTGAGACTTTAGTTCATCGGCGGGACATCATAGCGAGGGAAAACCTTTCACCCAAAGCTCATTCTGTATCGGAAAGACCCCATCGGGTCAGTGAGACCTCATGGTGATGTCTTCCTTTTTTCTCCCCGAGCTTACTTCCTTTCGGTGAGAAGTTTTTCTGAGCCCTAAATCTTTCGGCGAGCTCCTTCAAGTTGGCAAGACTTTTCTTGGTTGGGGAGACCTTTTGCTGACGCCGCTGACCTTTGCTAAGACCACTCTGAAGCCACATTGCTTTATGTTGGCGAGACTAAGTCCCCTCGCCAAGAAATCTTGTTGAGCCTTCCTTTCTCTGGCAAGCACACCCATGTCGGGGAGACTCCCTTCTTTTTGGGGAGATCTTACCCCAAACTTTACGTCCTGTCACTGAGAGATGCCCGGGTCGCCAAGACCTTTCATCGAATTCCTTTTATTCTTGCCAGGCTCACTTTGTTTCGGCAAGACATCCTCGTTATCGGCCAGACATTATGCTGAGCCCCCTTAGTCCTTCGGGGAGCTCCTTCCGAGCTCAAATTTCTTTCAGCAAGACATTTCAGAGTTGCTTAGACACCACGCCGAATGCATCCAGTCTCCCCAAAGGCATATCTTATCAATGAGACATAAAGATCTCACTGAGACCTTATGGCGATGGAATCCCCTTATGCCAAGGCCTTCATTTCATGTCGGCGAGACAATCCCACATTGGGGAGACCTTTCCCTGAGCCCTTCATGTCATATCGAAGACTGACCCTTTGGTAAGACTTTTTTCGTTTCGGCCAGACCTCCTCTCGAAGGAAAAATTATCGTCGGGCTCAGACCTTTGGTGGGACCTCCTCCTTTTCTTTGTCAGTGAGACTCGATGCACTCACCAAGAAATCTCTCCACTGCAAAAAATCTCCCACCGATATTCATACCATCATCGATGGTTGGAAAGACACAAGGCATTCGACAAGACCACACACCGAAGGAACAACTCTCGTCGAAGTGTCTGCTCCATACGCGCCAGCCGGTGAGACATGAAGAAGTCACCGAGACTTCTTCCCAAAGGAAAATCTCCTTCCAATATGTGCATCCCTCTATTGCCGGTCGGTGAGACCCAAAGATCTCACCAAGACCTTTCTCCGAAGGAGACTTTCATGCCGATGGGAAACTCTTAGTCACTAGGACAATGATTGATGTCTTGCCGATAGGTATCTGCATGTGAATTCTGATCGTTGTGACATCCCTGAGGTCCTGCCGATAGGCAACATAGATGCCTATTAACCAAATGCACCGGTAGTCGGCAAGACATCCACAAGATCTTGCTGACTTTCTTCTTAGAGAAAAATTATGGTCAACTGGATTGAAGAATACATTCCAACTGAGCTCCCTTGGAAAATATCATCACGTGTGTGATTTGATCCTACAAAACAGAGTCCTCATCAATCCTAAGAAGCACATAAGATATATTATCCTAAGATACACTATTGCCTATGATAATGTCATTCAATTTCTAGCCAGAAGAAAACCAACTCAAGCTGAAAGAAAACCAAAATTTAACAAAACCAGTAGACAACTTAGGAAGAAAACAAAAGAACTCTAGATAAGAGAAAAAGCAAATAACAGAGGCAAAGAAACCAAAAAGAAAGGGGGACCCATTTTGTTCCAGAATTAAATGGGGCGGTTATGCAAGGCATAACAAATGGCAACTTGGCTGGGAAAGTGGTTTAACCATTTTCATGAAACTGAAGGATTCAGCTACCTAGAACTCCTGGTTCATGAACATCACAACTCCAGTTGGGTTAGTTATTTCAACCAAGGTTGAGCTAGAATCTCAAATGTAAATCATCACTGGCTACCCCTAAAATCCATGTGTGTGCTTGATTGTGCATCACTCTTTTGTAAAGTTTTCTTCACCTTTCGAACAACAATGTGCAAGATTTGAGCTACATGAGTTGATTCCCTTTAACTATTGTGCAATGATATCCTAGGCATTGTTCCACTGCTAGTTAGGAATCCATTGCCCTGACAAAGATACCTCTAGTTTCCTCACAGCATTTCTCTACTACCAGTCAGATGTCCATAGCCCCAGTAGAGATACTGGAATCACCCATTCATATTGAGTCCTCTTTTCCCTTTAAATAGTTCTCTTCTTTTTTTCTCATAGAGTTTCAGATATTTCATTCAATCAATTTTTTTTTTCAATATGTCAGATGTTTAACTTCTGTTCTGGGTTGAAAACTACCATGGACCTCATAAAAGCACTTGGGAGATCAGATTTTTCACTCAAATTTTACAACACTGTCACCCTAGGACAAATATACCATTACAAGAGGAGATGACCTTGATGATTTGTGACAAATTCAGAGGGAGCTAATGAAGGTTATTTACTTGGCACCTTGTTTTTGAGTCTTTCCACAACTTTTGTTGACAATGGGCATAAAGAAAAAGTTTAGGACAAAATCATCCAATCAGCCAATCTAAAAATATCTAAACCACTTCTCTCCTAGTGACCAAAGTATGCACGAGATAACAACCACCATTTTAAGATGGGAAAAAATAGATAAACCCCAAAGAACAAAACAAAACAGAAACCAAAAGAACAAAGGAAACAGAAAGACAGAAAGAAAGGACAAATAAACAAACAACAAACTATTTACAAACAAGAGGGAAAATTACTTACATAAAGAGCAGCAGATTTGTCACATAAAGAACATAATTATTTACACACAAAAATTATTTACAAGAAGAAATTATTTACACATATGAATCACCCAACAAAAGTACCAACTTCATGACTCAAAATAGTGTTTAAGAAATTGTCCATTGACAGGGAATGGAACAAATTCTCCAGTTAAACTACTTAATCGAAAAGCATTTTCTCCTAGGATCTCAGTAATCTGACAAGGACCTAGCCAGAGCTTATCGAATTTATGGTGACTACCCTTCTTTTCACTAGCTTTATCCCATAACAACACAAGGTTTGATGTCCTAAAAGATTTGATTTTGGTTCTTTTGTCAAACCAATGTTTGACAACATCCTGGTGCCTAGAGAACTGTTGCAAGGTAGCATCTCTCTCTTCCTCTAATTTCAACATAGAAGCTAATCTTATTTCTATCCTATTGTCACTAGAGTAGAATTTCTGCATGAACTCAAGGATAGGTATTTGCAGATGGATGGGGAACATAGGCTCTTGGCCATATACTAGCTTGAATGGTGAAGTCTTTAAAGCAACCTTAATCCTAGTCCTATCTTCCCATAATGCAAATCTTAGCTGGGTGTGACAGTCCCTAGGGTTGTTTTCTAACAATTTTTTTATTACCCCTAAGAGATTCTTATTGGTTGATTCTACAACTCCATTGCCTTGTGGGTAATAGTTTGAAGAATACTTCAAGAGAATTTTGTGATCATATTCCCAAGAAATAAACTTAGTAGAAGAAAAGGAAGAGCCATTGTCACATACCAATGCGAAGGGTGCCCCAAACCTTGTAGTGATGCACTCGGTGAGGAACTTAATCACTACCTCTATTTTGCTATTCTTACAGGGTATAGCCTCTGTCCATCTTGTGCAATAATTAGTAGCTGTCAAAATAAACTTGTGCCCTACATAAGAGTTTGGGTTAATCACCCCAATAAAATTCAGTGCCCACTGGGAAAATGGCCTTACCTTGTAGACGGGATGCAATGGCATGGCTACATTGTGTTCTTTTGATGCAGAAATCTGACATATGTGGCATGTTCACACATGCTGATGGGCATCTTTGAACACACATGGCCAGTAATAACCAGATCTGAGGATCTAGTGTGCCAATGAGTTCGCAGACCCATGACCTATGCCATGTTTCCCATGAAACTCAAAGATCATGTATTTAGCCTCTTGCCGATCAAGGCATCGTAGGTACACTCCTTCAAAATTATTCCTATATAGCAACCCTCCTTTGAGAATGTAATGAGAACTCTTCATTCTTAGCGCTCTCCTTTGGGTTGCATTCATTCCCTCTGGACACCAATTATTGAGCATAAAGCAAATGGTATCAGCATACCAAGGGTCATTAGAGAAAGACTGGGTCGTGTATTGTTGACAGATGATGTTGTCGCCAACGTTCGCCATGGACTGAGACAAGCCTATACCCCTAACTAGTTTCATAGGGTGTATCTCCAGATCAAATTCTTGCAAGATGGCCATCTATTTCCCTCTTCTTTCTCCTAGCTCACTCTGCATAAGTAGAGACTTCACAGTAGCATTAAGAACTACAACGATGATTTGGCTTTAGAGAATGCAATGTCAGAACTTCTTGATAGCTTGGACTAGTTCAAAAGCTTGCTTCTCAAGAGGCGGGTACTTAACTTCAACATTTTTGAATGGAAAGCTCATGAAAGCAATCGGTCTCTCCTCTGCCTCCTCTCTTCACTGAGTTAATACAGCTGCGCAGGAATGTTCAGAAGCAAAGGAATAGATATAAAACATTCTCAAGTAGTCAGGGTGGTGAGAACGGGCGCTTCTGAAATGGATCGCTTGACTTGTGAAAACGCGACCTTTCCCTCCTCAGTCCACTTTGCTTTAGGGTCTTTCTTCATCATTTCATTCAGAGGTTTTACGATTTCTGCAAAGCTTGTAATAAACTCTCATGAAATTGATCTTCCCAAAGAAAGACCTCATTTCTTTCTTGCTTCCTAGCCTGGTGATCTTCAGAATGGACTCAACTCGATCTGGGTCGATTGATATTCCTCTTTCAAAAATTACGTGTCCCAAAAGCTTCCCTTCAAAAACTCTGAACACACATTTTTTTGGATTCAAGGAGACACCATACTAGATACATCGTTCCAGAACCTTAGCCAAGTCCGTAGCATGGTTCAATCAATCTTTGGAGAATACCGTCAGGTCATCCATGTAGACTATGATGCACTTTCCAATCAGATCCTTGAATGTCATGTCCATGGCGCGCTGAAAGGTCGCTCCCGTGTTTATTAGACCGAATTTCATCCTCCTGTATGCAAACATTCCCCACTTTGTAGTGAAGGTTGTCTTCATTTTGTCTTCATAGTTAACCATTACCTGGTTGTATCTAGAGTAACCATCTAGGAACATTTGATATCATCTGAGATCCGTTGACAATCTGCAAGACCTCATCCAGAGAAGGAAGTGGGTAGTTATCTTTCTTTGAAGCTCTGTTCAGATTCCTAAAGTCCACACATAACCTGATCTCTCCATTTTTCTTACAGATTGGGACTAAGTTAGCTACCCAGGTTGAATGGTGCACAAGGATGATTATCCTTGCAGAAAGTAATTTATGAACTTCCTTAAGGATCAGTGACTCAATCAAGGCATTGACAAGGCGCTATTTTTGTTGAAATGGCTTGGCTTTGAGCTTCAGGGGAATAGTATGAGTCATTACAGTAGCATAAAATGTCTTTACGTCTCCATATCCCCAAGCTATTGTAGAAATATCTTTCTTAAGTACCTTCAATATGTCTTTTCTGATTGCTTCAGGGTAGGCTTTTCCTATGTAGACATTCCTTTCAGGACCAGAATCAACTAAGTTAACAATTTTGTATTCACCTCCTTTATCTTCAATTGATACCTTCTCTCGAGCCCTTGGGTCTGAATCAAAAATTCTTTCTAAAGCAACCATTCCCTTGGGAATGTTATTATTCTTTAAATTGAGGACCCCTTCTATATCACATTCTCCAGGGTTCCAATCCCCTTGATTTCTATTAGACTCATCAATAATTTTCCCCTCAAAAACATCTGAGCTTGCTAAGAAAGCAAGAATATGTCGATCATCATCAAAGACTTGAAAGTTCTTGATATTATCAGGAACTGTAGGGGTGAAAATTAATTCCACAGATAATTTCTTGAGCTTGGAGCCTTGCATAGGTTCTAGGGTGCTTGCAGCAACAACCAATGAATCAGCTACCTGCTTTTCTTCTCTAGGGATTAAGCTAATCCCAAAGGCATCAAAGTCCTCAATCAGGTTCCATACCTGATTTCTATAAGTTGCCAGCCTTCTGTTGTGACATGTGTATTGGCTGTGCACCTGCTTGATAACAATTTATGAATCTCCCTTGACCATCAAGGTTGTGACTTTCTTCTTATGTGCAAACATTAGTCCCCATACCAGAGCTTCATATTTTTCTACATTGTTAGTACATCCAAATTGCACCTGTAAGAGGCAAAGAATGCTTTCCCTTTCGGGCTGGTTAGTTCAATCCCAACACCACAACCTATTTTAGATTTAGATCCATCAAACGTGAGGGTCCATAGCTGATCATGAGCTGGAGTTGGTCCTTTTGAGGTCATGGTGGGCACTTGGGTAGAATGAGCCAAGGGTGGGACTACTTGGTCTTTTGCATCAGATATAGGGAATGGGCGTTCAACCGGTTCCTCAGGTGCACCTTCCAATTTTTTCTCAGCTATATCATACAGCATGTGGCTATCCTTCTGAAAGTCATTTGTGTCTTTGGTTAACCCCTCATGTTTCGAGGTATTTATCAGTGTAGGGAAGTCAAATAAACCTTGGGGTTGTTCCTTATCAATATGTTGATTTGCAAATGTATCCGGGGTAGGTTCGATTTGAGAAGGAACTTCCTTTGAAGGTATCCTATCTTTGGTTAAAATTATTGCTTCCTTGGATTCAAATGAGAAGTGGTCTGCAATGGTCTTAGGGTGGCCTGTGCTAGTTTCCTCAGCTTGGGAAACATGATTTAAAATGTCAATACAGGGTTGACAAGTCAATTCAGAATGATTTTGGTAGTGTACCATGTACCAATTAGGGAGCAGAATACTTTGCAAGTCGGTACCTTCCCCCAAGACCAGCTAATCCTGTTGTAGCTTATTGGCCAATGCCTGTTGATTTTCATTAATCACAAAATCAAAGAAATTTCGTATTGGCAATTCTTTAGGATCAAGAATAGAAAAGGTTAAAATTTCATTTCTTTTGTAAACCCCTTTCCCAATTTCGAAATAGGCTACCTCCTTGGGGCAATCATATTCAGTGATGATATGCTTGAGGCGAGGCTCACTTTCAATCCTAATCTGAGTAGGAATCCCTCTCCATGGTAGCCACATATGTGAATAGTGAAGGGAAAGATATCCCCCTATACTTTTCATCAAATCTCTGCTACTTGAATATCTATGTTGGTTAGGATCTTAGGGTCTGACCCTACTTGCACATGTATGTTTCTTAATTCCCCCACTACATTAACCTTTGTTTTGTCAAGTTGGATGACCTTGTTTTTCTAAATAGGGTTCAATCCTAGCTTCTTGCATATGGAAAATGGCATGACATTTCCTGAAGCCCTTGAATCTAACAGACAATTGTGTAGGTTCTTCCCACAAATTCTTAAACTCAAAAGAAATGGTGGAGTACCTACCTTGTTTCTATACAAGGCTTCATTCACGTCCCCAACAGGTGCCACCTTGTTCTTTCCTTTTGATTTTTTGGCTTGCTCTAAGGCTTTTAGCACTATCTCCCATTGGGAAGGGCACCACTTTAGGATGTCAAAAAATGACAAAGGATTTTTTTGTTTTTGCATCTCAGAAACAATGTGAAATTCTGTTGCAACTTGCACTACCTTTAAAAACATCAAAGGAATTACCCTTGTTATGGAAGTCAAGTGGGCCTTTTGGTGGAGGAGGGTTATTATCAGCACTTTGATTTGGAGGCACCATGTGATTAGGTGGTGTTGATGTAGTGAGTGGACCTTTGTTTTGATTTCTCATGAAGTGTCCTCCTTTCATCTGAAAGGCTTGGGCATCATATGCATCTTCCTCTGGTTCATTCTTCTCTTGCCTTGGGAATGAAGGTTCCTCCTCAAAGAGGTCATAAGTCATTGTTGTATCTACTGAGATGCCTTCTTTGTGAGGATTCCCTTGGAATTTTGGGCATCTTCCTGTGCCATCTTGACAACTTTCTCCATTTCAGTGCAGTTCACCTCAAAATGGGTTGCAGTATCATGCAGCCTACACCAATTGGTCATGAAGTTGAGGTTAGTCACGTTTGCAATATGTGATCTCTCCTCATTTGCTTGATAATTATGAGAAACTCCACCATTATTGGGCCCTGTATTCCATTGTCTATTGTTATTTGGCCTTTGGTTATATCCTCTATTCTGATTTTGATAGCCCTGGTTAGAGAAATTTTGGCCCTGATAACCCCTTTGGTTGTAATTGTTATGATTCTGATAGTTACCCTGATTTTGGGAGGGGTTCAATCAAAGCTGAGCCATGTCATTTGTAACTTGAGATAGTGTTTTCTTCAAGGTCTCTACCTCATTTGTAAGTTGAACTGTCTTTTCACTTTCTACATTCTTAGCAACAAGTGGCTGACCACCATGATTTGGTATTCCAATTTGGTTATGAGGACCATGGGAACTTTGAGGAAGCTGTGATTGTTGGAAGAGATCAGGAGTTCCAGTAGCAAAGAATAGAATGGGTGGTTGAGTTTTCAATTCAGACATACGCCCATAATGTGAAGAAGACATTCCTGAGATAGTATTGAATAGAGGGGTTGGGATATGCATCTAATATCCTATTGAAGGGAAACCTCCTCCCAAACTTCCTTGTTGAGAACTGATTTGTTGTTGCAGCTTGATAGCTAGATGATAGACTTTGGATAGAGAATCAATATCAGTTGGTTGATAAGTCCTTTGCAAGAATAATCCAAGCAAGGGGTCTATAGCCCTAAAGTAAGCTTGAATGGCACTATTCTCAATGACTAGATAGGGATCTTGCAATCTCCTATACATTCATTGGAACCTGGTGTTGAACAAGGGTAAGGATTCACATGGCTCTTTCCTGATGGTAGAAAATTGGTGGTATAGAAGAGTTGGATCCACATGAACCCTAAAATAATTGATGAAAGAATTTTCCAAGTGTGTCTAGGTTAGAATGGAACCTTGCAGAAGATTAAGATACCAGTTGTATGCCATATCCCCTAAGGAGTAAGGTAACAACCTGCAGACTACATCATGGTGAGCTATCTGAGCTCTGGTACAAGCATCCTTGAAATCTTGTATGTGCTCTTTAGCACTCCTTGATTCACCATGAATGTACTTGGGGCAGAATCTTTTAGGGTTCTTAGGCATGTCGTGAAAAGCTCTAGGAATATTCCCCAATGGAGAGGGATTATTTTGAAAGAACACCATTGGTGGGGATGGTGGTGGTTGAACCAACTGTTGTATGGGTTGAACCAGATATGATGAAACTTGAGATGGATATGGAGGTGGATTAATGGGTATCCACTGGGGTATTGGTGAAAAGCCTGGTGGAGTGAGTAGACCTGATAAGGGTGGTATGATGGTTGAGCCAGGCTTATGACTCTTGTGTCTTGTTGGGGTCTTGAGTTATATGAATGGTAATGGATTTTCAATTGATCGAAGAACTCTGTGGGGCCTTTATGGGGAGAAAAACCTAGTTTTATCCATTTTTCCCTTCTAGGCCCTCCTTCTAGCGCCAACCTCTATTATCGGTTGAAATGGCACAACAACAGTTAAACAGGATATTGCTACTTTGTTTCTCCTGAAAGAGAAAGATAACACATGGATATCTTAGCTCCCAAGGTCTTTGTAGTTGGTTCTCAACTGTGATGATGTTGCTCAGTGGTCAATGTAACAGTAATGTTCAAGGGGCCTGCTGGTGTGAGCTTCTAGATTGTTCTAAGATCAAGCATGGATTTAACCTACTCTAACCGTGGGTTTTAAAGAAACATAAAAAGATGGGTCAGAGCTTTGGGACAGAAAGAATGATAATTCACCTATCTTAACTAGAATTGTTATCCTTCAAGCAATTATAAACTAAAACTAAAGAACAAAATTAACTTGTGATTAACATACAATTGCATTCATTCACAGTGCTGATTTCTACAACAGAGTACTAGTTACCATTTTAAATAAAACACCAAAATAACATTCCATTCCTTGAAGGCTTCACAAATCAAATGATTAACTTAAGACAAACACCATTCTGAAACATAATCTAAAGTAGATTCGAATCTGGTTGCTTCTACTGTTGGTGAGACAGATAAGCAACATTTACAAATCTGGCATAATCACCAGTGTATAGAATACCTGTGTCTTCAGACTGCTTCCATCTACACTAAGGAAACTAGAAAGATACATTACTTTCTATATTGAATCTAACTCCTAACTAGGAAGACAAGAGAAGCTCCCTTTACTAAGAAACATGATGTAGTTTTGTCTCCTCTATCTTTCCTCTATTTTCCTATGTATTCTAAAATTTCTTCTTCTTTTCTAACCCTAGAAGTTCTAACCTTTACAAAGAGGCAAGAGTGCCATATATATATAGAGTGTACCAAAAAGAATGTGTTGTCCCCCTGCATTAGGGTTTACAAAATATCTGCTTCCAGGAGAGTCGACTCTTAGATCTTTTTGAAGAGAGTCAAAGTTGCATTCAATGTGAATCCCTATTGTCCATGTCAATGAGATATTTTTTTGGGCATCCTCTTAGATCTTTTGCAGCTGCCATATTTACTTTGGCCTTTCGTGTCCATCCTTGAACTCCATCGGGGCCGCCTTGAATTCTCTAAAAGCATTTTTCCATGAATACTTATCTACCTCTCACTAGTGGTCACTACAGTTGTCCCTGCAAGTCATAGTTTCTTCGTTCTTCTGGCCTTCTTCATGTTCTAGACTTCTGTTGCAGGTTGACTGTCTTCTGGAGCATCATCGGGCCTGCCTTCAGATCTGAACATTATCACCTGAGCCGATCCATCACCCTTTGATATCATAAGGGATCCATCTCGTTTGTGTTCCATTGGTCTCCTTCAAGGTGGTAGTCAATCGGTCAATGGACAATAGGTCATTCCTTTAGCTTCTTCTAATTGGTTAGGCATACGCCACACAAGATTATCAGGCAGTCAAAGGTGGTGCACATTGAATCGCATGTCGGTGAGACACTAATCGTGTCTCCCTGATGTGATTATGTCTCTTTTGGCAGCTATCGACATAGCATAGGATAGTCAGCAAGACCTTCCATCGAGCCACGTAAGTCATATCAATATCCCTTTTTATCACTGAGACTTCACTTCATCAGTGAGACATCATAGCGAGGGCAGACCTTTCACCCCGAGCTCATTCTGTATCGGCAAGACCCCATCGGGTCAGTGAGACCTCATGGCGATGTCTTCCTTTTTTCTCCTCGAGCTTACTTCCTTTTGGTGAGACCTTTTTAGGTCGGTGAGAATTTTTGTCGAGCCCTAAATCTTTCGACGAGCTCCTTCAAGTCGGCAAGAATTTCCATGGTCGGGGAGACCTTTTTCCAATGCCGCCGTCCTTTGCTGAGACCACTCTGAAGCCACGTTGCTTTATGTTGGCAAGACTAAGTCCCCTCACCAAGACATCTTGGCGAGCCTTCCTTTCTCTGGTGAGCACACCCATGTTGGGGAGACTCCCTTCTTTTTGGGGAGATCTTACCCCGAACTTTACATCCTATTGTCGAGAGATCCATGGGTCACCGAGACCTTTCATCGAATTCCCTTTATTCTCGCCAGGCTCACTTAGTTTGGGCAAGACATCCTCGTTGTCGGCCAGACGTTATGCTGAGCCCCCTTAGTCCTTCGGGGATCTCCTTCTAAGCTCAAATTTCTTTCAGCGAGACATTTTAGAGTCGCTTAGACACCATGCCGAATGCATCCAGTCTCCTCAAAGGCATATCTTATCCATGAGACATAAAGATCTCATTGAGACCTTATGGCAATGGAATCCCCTTCTGCCGAGGCCTTCATTTCATGTTGGCGAGACAATCCCACATCAGGGAGACCTTTCCCCGAGCCCTTCATGCCATATTGAAGACTGACCCTTCGGTAAGACTTTTCTGTTTTGGCCAGACCTCCTGTCGAATGAAAAATTATCGCCGGGCTCAGACCTTTGTAGGGACCTCCTCCTTTGCTTTGTCAACAAGACTCGATGCACTCACCAAGAAATCTCTCCACCGCAAAAAATCTCCCACCGAGATTCATACCCTCATCGGTGGTTGGAAAGACACAAGGCATTCGGCAAGACCACACGCCAAAGGAACAACTCTTGTCGAAGTGTCTACTCCATACGCGCCAGTCGGTAGACATGAAGAAGTCGCCGAGACTTCTTCTCGAAGGAAAATCTTTGGCTGATATGTGCATCCCTCTATTTTTGGTCAGTGAGACCCAAAGATCTCGCCAAGACCTTTCTCTGAAGGAGACTTTCATGCCGATGGGAAACTCTTAGTCACTAGGACAATGATTGATGTCTTGCCGATAGGTATCTACATGTGAATTCCGATCGCTATGACATCCTTGATGTCCTGCCGATAGGCAACACAGACACCTATTAACCAAATGCACCGGTAGTCAGCAAGACATCCATAAGGTCTTGCTGACTTTCTTCTTAGAGCAAAATTATGGCCAACTGGATTGAGGAATACATTCCAACTGAGCTCCCTTGGAAAATATCATCATGTGTGTGATTTGATCCTACAAAACAGAGTCCCCATCAGTCCTTAGAAGCACATAAGATATATTATCCTAGCATACACTATTGCCTATGATAATGTCATTCAATTTCCAACAAGAAGAAAACCAACTCAAGCTGAAACAAAACCAAAATTTAACAGAACCAACAGACAACTTAGGAAGAAAATAGAAGAAATCCAAGAGAAAAAGCAAATAACAGAGGCAAAGAAACCAAAAAGAAAGGGGGACCCATTTTGTTCCAGAATTAAATGGGGTGGTTATGCAAGGCATAACAGGTTTAGGGTTTAAGTGTTAAGGGTAGAGGGGAGAGAGGGAGAGGGGATAGGAGGGAGAGAATTGAGAGAGAGAAGGGGGGGTCCAATGGGAGAGAGATAAAGGGTAGGGGGTCCTAGGGTTTAAGGGTTAAGGGTAGAGGCTTTAAGAGAGTGGGTAGGAGGAGAGAATTTAAAAGAGAGAGAGAGGGGGGAAGTGGGAGAGAGATGAAGTGCAGGGATTAGAAGGGTTTAGGGTGGGGTTGGGGTAGAGGGAGGGAGAGGGTAGGAGGGAGAGACTTGAGAGAGAGAGAGAAGTGGGAGAGAGATAAAAGGGTAGGGAAGTGTACAAGGGAGTTTAGGGTTTAAGGTTGAGAGGGAGAGGGGGTAGGAGGGAGAGACTTGAGAGAGAGAAGAGAGGGGATTGGGATAGAGATAAAGGGTAGGGGTTCCTAGGATTTAAGGGTTAAGGGTAGAGGAGCTCAAGAGGGAGAGTGGGTAGCAGGGAGAGAGTTTCAAGAGAGAGGGGGGAGTAGGAAAGAGATAGAGGGTAGGGAGTATAAGGGTTTAGGGTTTAAGGGTTAAGGGTAGAGGGAGAGTGGGAGAGGGGAGTAGGAGGGAGGAACGAGAGAGAGAGAGAGTGGGAGAGAGATAAAGGGTAGGGGTGTACACAAGGGTTTAGGCTTTAGGGTTAAAGGGTAGGGAGAGGAGGGTGTAGGAGGGAGGGCTTGAGAGAGAGAGAGTGGGAGAGAGATAAAGGGTAGGGTTTAAGGGTTTAGGGTAGAGGGGAGAGAGGGAGAGGGGTTGGGAGGGAGAGACTTGAGAGAGATAATAATTTTATAATTTTATAATTAGATAATACTTAATTTTAAAATTTACATAGTTTCCCATGGAACAATTCGATGGAACAAATTATATGAGTTGTATATAAGTGTATATAAGATTCTTGAACTTAAGAATTCCATGAAATAAATATAAGTTGTATATAATTGTAATTTAGGAAAAATTATTTTTAAAAAAATCACTACATTTCAAATAAGGATTGAAAGCATATATGTGGGTTTACATGCAGCCAAAAAAAGTGAGAGATGATGCTATCAGAGATTCTTGAACTTAAGAATTTTCCATGGAACAAATATGTACATATAATTGTAATTTAGGCAAAATGATTTTCTAAAAAATCACTAAGTTTCAAATAAGGATTGAAAGCATATATATGGGTTTACATGCAACCAAAATAAGTGAGAGATGATACTATCAAAGATTCTTGAACTTAAGAATTTTCCATGGAACAAATATGTACATATAATTGTAATTTACACAAAATGATTTACAACTATGTACAAGTTACTATAAGTTCTCATTTGAATATGTATAGGGTTACAAGTGAACTTGAAAACCATGGATATAATCTAAGTCAAAGATTATGGTTCAGCCTGCTCTTTAATAACATGTAGAATTTTTTGATGATCATCACTATCTAGTCTCCATTTTCTTCGGCCACGTGCATGTGGAACTGCATGAAGATGTAGAGTGGTAGAAATTATTAAGTGACTATATTGATATACCTTGTTATCAGGTTGATAGTCAACAAAATGAATCCCATGCTGAACAACTTTGACTTGTTTTAGATATGTCCCTTGCACTACAATAGAACCTGCATGGTAAACATGAACCTAAGGTAAGACATATGAACATGTGCAACATTTTCATGCTCAAGGTTTGTACAATATATATTTAATGTTTATAATGTAATGTGCACATGTGAATACAATGTATATAAAATTTTAAATTCAAACTCACCTATGGGAAATGACATTCCATCACTTGTTTCAAGTTTTGTTAGCTTATTCCTCTCTTCTGTGCAACTTAATACATAATAGCTAACACCTTCTATGTTTCCAGGCTCTGCTATGACTACAAAAACATCTCCTGTACACCAAAGTTACACAAAAAAATTCTAAAAAAATTAGAAATGTGTCTAAAGATCATTAAAAGGATATATATAATATTTAAATTATTGAAAACTTACACATGTGTACCTTTTCTAACCAATCCTAAAATATGGTCATAATCAATTGAAATCAAAGGAATGTCTTCAAATCTTTCTTCCCCGTTTTCATCATATGTTTCTGAAACAACTAGTGGCACCATATCCCATTTACCAACATATCCAAGTTCTTGATTGTTGCATGCATAATCAGAGTTTCCCTCAATGCACTCAGTGCAAAAACATGAGTAATCCCTTGTGTCTAATATCCATCCATGTCAACTATCTGAACTCCTAACATAATGCAAAGATCTTGTTTTTTCTACCCTCTTGCATCCATGCATCGATCTTCTATCCACACCTAGATACACATGTACAACAAAAAACTTATCTGAAAAAATATGTATATATATATATTTTAAATTTAAATAAATTTAAATTTTTGATTTAATGTAATTTATACATACCCGATATCTCCCAAAACACTCTAGGTGGAATTTGTCAGTTTTTTGTTGAAAATGTGTCGACCACATTTGATGCAAGGTGTTTCTTGCACCATTCAACAACATCATGTGCATTGTCTAGAAGATCTTCTGGATAACTCATTTGATGCTTTCTTAAAGCGTGTTTGATGCAAGCTCCTACTCCATCATGTTCACCCTTTCCATGCCCACTCTAAAAATAACTCCAAACATGTGGTATTTTGCAGATTTTATGATATCTACAAAGTGCATAGAATGGCCGTGAAGATTTGAATTGTGTCGCACATCCATCTGACCATACAAAATGATTTTCAAATTTTACACCCCTACTTCTCAAATTCTCAAAAAATATTGTAAAGCAATTTTGGACAAAATGTGTTTCATGCTCTTTATCATCACTAATATAAAAGTGATGTTCTTTCTTGATGGCTCGTTCTTCATTTGTACTCTCAACACCATCCAATTCTAATTGTGCATGTCGATAACACACATGAACCATAATAGTGATCTGCTTTGAAAAGTAATACTCTGATTGAATCTCCTTTTGATGTACAAAGGAGTAATTTTCTGCAAAGTCAACTACTGATAGAACTGTTCCACGTGGGAAAGTATCTCTCAATGTTTGGAATTTTTGTGCTTTCCACTTAGCAAAAAAGGAATGATGTATGTATGGTCGTATCAATTTTTGAAAATATTCCATAAATTTTTCAATGGGAATCTCCTCTTCTACATAGTTCAACCTTGTGGATTCTTTCCCAAAATTTGTTTACAACTTTACATACTTGTACCTGTGTCAATAAAATATGTGAATAACTAATCAACCACACTTGATCAATGAAACATTACATCAAAGATAATCCAAATAACAATCTATGAGAAATTAAAACAAATAAACTCTCTAAAAATAATACTTACCTCTTGCAATTTACTGTCTTTGTTAGGTCAGTATCCTCAATTCTTGAAGGAAATTTAGCCAAATTTCCACGTCTCTCACAAATTCCTTTTATGTAGTTTATTTGAGGTCCATTTTCATGATCACATAATATAGACTTTATGAACAAAATTTCCTGTTTAGGAGGTGCATTTTGAAACCCACATCTTTCTTCTCCCATCTTTCAAAACACCTGATAGTAGAGATCAAATTCAATATGATAACGACAACAACAAGTTTCAAAAAACTTGTTTATCTTCACATAATATGGCTTTAACCTGTGAAACATTGTTTTCCCAATCTTTATATGAGGATATGCATTACAAAAGTTCATATACATTTCAAATTGTGTTATGTCTAGCCAATTTTTGATATGATTTTTCATAAATACTAGGTCTAATCCTGTGTCTCATAACATCTCTAGTATTTGATGATGATGCGATCATGCCAAAAACCTGAGACCAAGTTCCTAACAACATCTTCAATTCTGTCAGAATGGGGAGCTCTACACATAATTGCCCAATTTCCTTCTAAACTATTATCCAAAAACTTTCTCTTTTTCTCATATTTTAAACAATGTGGTTCTACTATAACCAATTTTAGTTGAAAGTGCAGACATTTTTCTTTTTCTTGCTATATCTTGATGTACAATAGATGTCAACATCACCCTTCTTGTAGTGGCCTTATCCATCGATTAAGATCCTTTCCCAATGGAATCTAAACCCTTTTTAACATTTTGAACAATATCCTTTTGTAATCCCATGTGTTTCTTCTTATTTGATGCCGAATGTACACCCAGCTTAATTTAGCGTGAGCTCTTTGAGCTCATCACAAAATGCTTATTGATAACAATTGGGTTTTTCGATGTATCAAGATGATTGAAATGATGATTGATCATTCCATTTTATATTTAGTCGTGGCGTCTTTCTCTTATTATAAAGTTGGTTGGCATAATATTTCAGTTTCTCCATATCCATTTCAAGTAAATGATCTAAATTTCTATGAGAAATTTGTTTCCTCACCTTCTCAACTAGTTTTATATGCTCATCCATACCAGTAGGAGGAAGTGATCCTAACCCCTTTCCAACATGCATTGTTTGAACTTGTGCCTCTTCCCTATCTTCGAGGACCATGCATTCTTGAGCGGACTCATTTTATCCAATGTCTATATTTGGCTTGACTTGAGCATGAAAACTTCCTGCTTGTTGATGCCTTCCTACATGTCACAAAATATTTTGCAAACAAAAGTGAGAGATGATGTTATATAACTGAATTTTATGTATGCACAAGCAAACAAACTGATAAAACATGATGCTATAAGTGAGATAAGTTTGTGCTAGTTTTATATGTTCATCCATACCAGTAGAAGGGAGTGATCTTGACCCCTCTCCAACAAGCATTGTTTTAACTTGGGTCTCCTCCCTAACTTCAAGTTCCATGTGTTCTTCAATGGATTCGTTTGATCCAATATCTAGATTTGGCTCGACTCTAGCTTGAGGAATCCCTAGAACATAAAACATAAAAATAATTTGAGAACATTGAAGTGATGAAAATAAAAGACCAAAGACACAAAACACAAATATTGAAACAAAAAGAATTGGCTTAAGGAATTAGAGTCAAGGATCATATAAACATTGCAACTTGCATGACCAAGATGACTTGAGGACATTTAAAAGTATTTATAGTCATTCAAGTGCAATGACATAGTTAGAAACCTTCAAAAAAAATGTGTGTTAAGACATAATTTAAAGAATAATCTATCATATATAACTATTATTCCTTGGCACCATATATCTTGAGTTTTGATGTATACATGTGTTAGTCTCTAGAAAAGCTGACATTGCATTGGCTTTAAGTATGATTTGAGTTCTAATTTTCAAATAATTCTAGAGCTTAGAATTGGGCATTTATTAAAATATTTAAAAAATATTTTTAAGGAACTATTGATCATTAGATTAAATTCAATGGGAGTTTAGAAAAATCTTAAGCTAATTAGATGTTGCAATGTAGATTGGATAGGAGATATTGATCACCAAATATCAACATTAGAATGCTACTTCATTGTACATGAAGGTGTAGTTTCATGAATAATTAAGAAAAAATAATGGTTTCTTTCAAAGTGCAAAGTTAGAATATATAAGAATTTGCAAAGCCATAAAATAATTAATGTGGTTGAAAAAATTATGAAAATCAAAGTGGCATAATTGAGGGACACAAAATTTAAGGTTTCATTGGAGAACTAAGCATGTATTGAAGTACACTACCATTTTCTTTATGAACAAAGTAAAGAGAAAATTGTGTAGATGCAATACTCAACAATGATAATGTGATGACAAAAAATTAAACGAAGGTATTGGTAAAAGATAAGTGTAAGGTTTGTAGGGAATGATTTAATGTACAATATTTTAGTTTAAGAGTAACATTTTAAGTTGGGGTATTGTAAGTTGAAAAATGGTCATACATTAAACATTTCTAATTTTAATAAGAAAGACAATGCAAAATGTATGCACATACAAATTTATGTTTAGGTGTACTAACCAAATTATTGGGTGGAGTAATGCACAAATTATGGATTCCATCCCATCAAATGAATACTCATGTTTTTTCAAAGTAAAAGTCCTAAACACACTCTTGAGAGTGAGAGAGAGAAGAAACAAGCATGTACCTTGTTTCTTTCTATGATATTTTTCCAAGTTTTATTCACGCCTCTTATGTTCTTCTTTTGACAATTTTCATTTTTTCTTTTTATTTGTTGTCCCATTTTCTTCTTCAACTTAAAGATGACTCAAAACAAGTCCTCTACCAACTTAGTTAAATTATCCTCCAAATTTTCCTTGATTGATAAAAATGAAAAGTTGTCGAGCTCCAATATTTGCCTCCTTGATAAATGTGTAAAAACTTCTCCAAAATCTGCGCTCCAAGTGATATAAATGACAATTAATCTTGCAATTTGATATCCAAAATAATGAAAAATAAGATTTTATTTATATGCATATCTAGGATGGGAAAAATTTATTCTAGTGTACATGGAATAACTACATCCTATTTTAAATGAATCAAGTAGTAAACAAACATGTTATTTCATTGTGGAGTTTGTTGTTATTTAATTCATAGGTATGCACAACATATCTAGTAATTTTAGAATTTTGTTAAAGTGTCAAAATGTATATTAGAGGTATAATTTGAATTGAATTTTCTTAATTATATTTGAATTGAATTTCAAGTTACTTGTCAAAAATGTATAATAGAGGTATAATTTGAATTAAATTTTCTTCATTATATTTGAATTGAATTTCAAGTTACTTGTCAAAAACGTATAATAGAGGTATAATTTGAATTGAATTTCAAGTTACTTGTCAAAAAGATTATATCTTTTTCTCAACTCAATGGCTCATGTTGCTTAAGTCATTTTAAAAAATAAAATTATTGTGATCAACATGAATGAACTTAATTATAAAGTGGCATTGATTTCCCTAAAATTCTACTAGAGATCAAATGTATATTGAATATAAGGAAATGTAAGTCTTAAGAGATCATAAAATATGAAAACATGTATGTATATTGAATATTTAAAGAAAATTCATACATATATTATGTGTAAACATGTTTAAACCATAAGAAAACACATGTACATACATGCAAAGGGATTCAATACATATAAACATAACACATATTATAAGCAAAGAGACAAATGTATGTATATATCATATAAGAAAATATATGTACATATCATATAAGCAAAATGTAAATTAAAGATCATCAAATGTCAAATACTGAAGATCAACAAATAAGCAAATGTAAGTTAGAGATCATCAAATCTCAAACACTAAAGATCATCATGTATAAGAAAATGCATGTGGTAAAGATAAAAATCTAGTGTGCATGGCCTAATATGAATGTCTACTCCTAGTTGAATGGCCATCTAAATGAGAACAGTCCTGCTTTGATGGATGTGCTGAGCCCTGCAAATAAAATTGTGTACAAGATGTGTTAAATACATATAATTTATATTAAATAAATTTTATGAAAGTTATTTTTAAATGAACTTGTATTTTTAAATATCAATCTAGATCTATGCATACATAAATATTGCATGTACATATACATGTGTGATTATATAAAAATGAAAAACTCACATGTCCACTAGAAGTAGATTCATCCACAGAGTCACATCTATCATGCACACGATCTAGACCAAGGCTAGGAGTGATATGAGGTATGTCCATTTGTAACAATATATATACATATATATATCAACTTACATGAATATCTAGTTAAAAAAAAATTAAAAAATAATGAAAAAAGAATTGAAACATGCACATGCACACATACATGAATATAATCTAATATCGGATGACCTAAGTCCTCTAAAATAGTTGCCTCCACCATATCCACCAAATGGTCAAGCGACGAATCAACATCTGCATCCATCCGATCTATCCCATGTCATTCCATAAATGATGAATGTAAAGGACTATGAAGGTGAGATGGCATCGACAATGATGAACTAGAACCAATCAACATATCAGTAAAACCCATAGTCTGTGCAACTGTCGAATGAACTGTAGGTGGATCCTAATGCGCACTAGTGCTCAGCTGAAGTGATGGGATCCTAGAATTGAATGACCTTTGCATCTCAAATGATATCTAACATGCTCTATACCAATCCCATTGTCTAATGCAATGTTGGCATATGCCTCCAACAGGTCCTCAGCCAAACAATGCAGAGCCATGTGTGACATATCTCCTGTAAGTGCATCAACCTATGTAGGAGTAGGGATGTCGACCACTATAAAAGGATCCATGGTGGTCCACTGTGCTAAAAAAGGTGTGGATCGGGAATTTTTGGACATCAAATACTGACCTACATGATCATCAGATATCCTAGTGGTGGTAGTCGCAATGTCACCTACAGTGTCAATTGCTTCCTTTTGGGAAGCAATGACAACCTCATCTGCTATGGGGGCTAGAGCTGGGGTGAGAGAAAGAGACCTCTCACCAACCAATACCCTAAACATTGGGGGTGGTCTATCTGCTCGACGATAGGTGGGCCTATCAGCAATCCTGCCACGCCCCTGACCAACATATGGTGGAATGTCCAGGTAGTTAACTTTGAGGCCCAAACGGACCTCAACATACAACTGCTGAACAAAATACAATGGAATCTGGTCATTGTTTGGGTATAGACCATGTGCTGCGAGAAATCATGGGTAGATCAATGAGGCCATAGCATGATCGACACATCTAGTGACCTGGTATCCCCTAACCTTATGCACATTTTGATAAAATGGAAAACAAGTGACTTTTATCATTTCTTTGGTGACACTATCCTGTATTTGTTTAAGGGGAACGTCACCATGTACTTCTTCCCACATGCGGGAAAGAATAGCAGTCACTCTATCTGAGGAATATGCACTAGTCCTCTCAAGTTCATCTTTTAGTTTTTCTAGACTATGCAATGTTAACATGCATGGTTCACTATATATCCCCGGGTTTGCACCCTGTGCTAATGAATCTCTCAATTTTTTAATCTCATTACTAGTATTTGCAAACAAAGAATCTAGTGCAGGTGGAATATGATCTGCATTTTCCATGTTATATATATATACAGTACACGTAAAAGAGCAATGAGACTTTGGTAAATAATATATCTACATAAAGGGAATACAAATCTAAAATAGTTGTAATAATTCATCTACTCATCAATAATATTTTCATACCATTAAAAATTTAAAAATAATTGGAAGACAACTATAATCTATAACATAGCATCCTTAAATGGTTCAAATTTTAAATGAAATGATGAAAGAAAGATTAAGAACACAAAGATTAGTATAAAATTATTTGAAAATAATTGGCGATAAAAATATTTAATCTAATAGTTGTTAACATAAATGAAATTCAAAATAGGATTATGTAAGTGAAAAAAAAAGTTCTATTGCCTTCATTGAACCTAAATTTATCTAGTTAAGATATGTCTAAAATTAAGAATTCACACTAGAATATCAATATTCCATAAGAATCGCATAAAGAGGATGAATTTAATGGAAAATAATATAAAATCCTCCATATGAGGATGAATTTTATCATTACAATATGAGTGAATCATCTCAATTATATAGCCAAGAACATCAAAAAGTTATAGATTGGAAAGCAAAATAATCAGACATTTATCATATTTTTATATGTATAAAGTTTAGATACTATCAAACTATTTAAACTTATAGATTGCATAAAGCTATAAATTGAATCGTTAAAACTAATTTATTAAGAATCAAATCTAATAAATTTTGACTTTATATTGCATACTTGTTATAAATATCTCACTAATCCAACCATACATTTTATATATGTTAAAAAATATATAATTGTTATGCCCATAATTTTTCACTATATCTTGGCGTGGATCTCCTTCAACTAGATCAATTAAAAATTATTTGTAATGTTGGAGGAAAATGGATTTAATATCATTAGATTTGTCATGGAACTACCTCTCTTGATCAACAATAGATATTATCCACTCTTGAGAATGTAAATATGTTCGAGATAACTAAAAAATAATTTGTATCCCTTATATCCTTTCATCCAATGTAGCCTATCTCTTAATTGAGATCCTCTACCACAATTAAGTTCAAATATTCTAAGTTTTATTTCAACGGAAGAAACCACTCATTGTAGAAAATTTATTAGTAAGTGCTAAAGCCAAAACAAGTTTTTTTTTTTCTATTTGGATCCATATTTTTTTTCCATTCTAGATCTCTTTCTAGCCATATTCTTATTGTAAGATCATAGTAAGGTAGTGCAATAGATTTAATCACATCATTCCACAATTGTATCCACTTACCATTTTGATGAGGTCTAGGAACATCAACCAAAGGGATATTAGGCAAGCAAGGTGATCAATTTGATTGAGGTGGGAAGTGTTGAGCTTGAAGGATAGATTATTAGGTATGAGGAATAAGAAGTTTGAAAAGTTTAAAGAATTGGGAGGTGATATGTGAGATAGGTTTAATAGAATCTACTTAAATAAGGGTGTTTTGTGGAGAGGGACAATGGAACTTTAGAGAAATAACTAAGTTTTAATCTATCAATACAACTAAGTTTCCCTTAGTTCACCATCTCTTTACTTGGTCCAAGTGAGCTAGTGATCAGTATAAGAATATTTTTTGTCTAAAATGGGATATAAACCCCTCATGGTATTTCTAGTTAGGATGTAGGAATTCAATTATTTTTTAGAGAGTTTATGAGAACTAAACCAACTTGTATCTTGGTTTTTTCCACCATATCATATTCACCTCCTTGTAGCCATTTAGTCATAGGGAGGGCATAAAAATCCATTCCCACAATTTAACTTGAGATGAGGATTCATTAGGCATATAATAAATAAAAAATGAATAGGTATTCCTTGGATTAGTAACTGTAAGCACTAAGCACAATTGTTGTTGGGATCCACTCCTCAATAGATGATAAAATTAGCCAAGTATTGGGAAAGGTGGGTCAACCTTGCATCCTAATATTTTAATTTATTATTATGTCCTCATATTAGGAAATGAGGCATCTCACTTTGTGTTGGTAGTTATTTGTCATTTGTTGAATGCTTCAAGGGAGGTGTCTAAGATGTTCTAAATGCATATAATATGATTATAGATTTATAAGATGAAACCCTCTTATGAAATATTCTTATGACATTTAAGAGCATGACTTTAGAATATTTACAGTAAAGTATTGACCAACATTATGAAAAATCATAAGAAATCTTTTAAGAAATAGCAACTGTGTCAAGGAAAAAGATGTGGACATTTACAAGAACTTTTTTTTAAGCAAAAGTGGGAGACCACTTATAATTTTATTTATATATAATATATTTACATATAGCTGGTTTAGGAGGACATACTGGCAGGAAAGAACCAGCAAGAAAACCCCCAATTGTAGTCCGAGTAACAAATTTTACAAAATATTAAAAAGACCAGTGAGGTCCTAGTACAAATGACCAATTGTTTGATTACAATGTTACAAAAGCACATTGGTTGAATACATCAATACATATGCACATTCTCTTATGCACCTAAAATACCCAAAAGAAGACATCATACTAGATATACCCGTGACCCGAATACATAACACAGTGGAGATTACAAAACCTTACTAAACATAAGACTGATAAGCTAGGAAGCCACTTTCAAAAAGATGCAAATTTTCCACCAACATGTTGAAAGCCATTAACCGAGCTTTCTTTTGTTTCCACTCATTTACCTTTGTGTTGGCGATCATGCTCAAATGAAGGTTTTGATTTGTTTTAATATCAGACACATAACGATAACAAAATTTCTTTTTGGATGAAGATGGAAGTTGCAAATCATGAATGCAAACATGACTTCTCAAGAAAGAAATGGCATGATATTTTCTTTTTAAATCATCAATCTCCTCCATGGAAATGGCAGATCTGTATCTATTTAGAACTTGGTAGAGATGTGAAGAAGTGTCATGCATTGTGGACAATAACATGCCTTGGAATATGTGAACATAGATCTCTTCTTATGAAACAAAACCTTCTTTGAATAATTAACATTAGAAATTAATACAGTTTGGCGAGCATATTGTATAATCACACTAGAAACCAACAATGGAAGATTGAGAGTCTCAACTAAGAATTCCACCTTATGAATACTTGATCATACTAGAAGCCAACAACAAAAAGACCAAATTTCATAAATAAAGTTCATGTGTTATATATCATGCCTTTGAGGGGTCCACAAGTACCATGAGCCTTTTGAAATCCTTCTCCATCTAAATGCATCCATTCCAAGACCATTGGGAGGTGGGTATACAATATGATCCAAGTATTAATTTCTAATGTTAATTATTGAAAGAAGGTATATAAATTATTGAGCATCTTAATTCTCATACAGAGTTACATCTTAGTCAATTTCTCAATGTATGAGTTCCATATATTTGTAATTTTTTCTTAATATAAAAACATATTTTATTTCATTAAAATTAACCTATCTATTCCATGTTACAAAGGATGCTCTTATTTTAAATTATAAGTATATAATTCAAAATTAATTAGCAATTTTTAAGATAGAGTACACACAATTTCTTTAGTTAAAATAAAATAATATTCTTATTTCCATGTGAGAGTTAAATGTAGAATGGTAGTTTGATGTCTCAAAAATATTTCTTTCATATATACTAAATTTTTATCATTGTACATTATGAGTGAATCATCTCAATTATATATCCAAGCACATCAAAAATTTATAGAGTGGAAAGAAAAATAATCACACATTTATCATATTTTTGTAAGGTGTTCGAAAAGACTAAAAGTTTCCCTAGAAAGAACTAATTAAGGAATAAAAAAAATGGAAAGTGTCTACCTCATTGTATGTTGACCTTTCCCATATAAAAAGATCATGGAAATGCTAAATGAGTTGATATAAGAATTTTTAAGAATGAAGGCACAAAATTCATAACACTAATCCTAAAAGCAACAAGAAAGGCAATGAATAAAATCTTCCTAGTTATTTTGAAAGAAACTTTAAAAGGTTCTAAATCCCCTTCACACCCCTTTCTAAATGAAGATAAAATAAATAAGTTACCAAATATTTCTTAGAGTTTAAGGTGGTGATTTTAATATGATTTGAGAATAAATAAGATAAATTAGATGAAATCAAGTTTTGTTGTAAAGGTGATGAATTTTGGGGGAATAAGATGAAAATAATTTTGAACCTAGTTGACTCATTAAATGGCAATAAGATAGATTTTAAAGGGCTTTATTTAAAATATGTAATAGTTAGATATGTACTAATACATTATATTCTCTATTAGATAGTTATTTCTTCCATAAACATTTCTTACAATCTTATAATTTATTAATAATAGTGATGTGTGCATCCCTAGACACTCTTTGATAACCACACTATTAATTTTTCTACTTTTACTAGAGGATACTCTAATTGAAAAGCATGTAAAGAGGAAGGGTTAGTTAACCTTGATATTAATGCAATGAAAGGTAGGATTATCTTGATGGTATCAAAGTTATCTTAAAGATATATTGAAGTTTTTTCTTCTATTCCTGAACACATTTAGTGAAATATAATGAATATGTGTTATCCTAGAAAAATATGTATAGCATTAAGGATAAAATTAAGACTTTAAGTTGAAAGAAAATTTCAAATATTTAGAATAAAAATGGTGGGGATGGAATACAAGCTTCAAGAATCTCCTTGTAATAATTAATTGCAATAATAAATGATTAAAACTAAACATGAATGGATATGTCACCAATAATTTTTAGATAAAATGACTAAAATTAGAGCCAAGATATCTTAGTTCAAGTATCAAGATAAAGGTATCAAATTCTTATTCAATGTAAACATAGCCGAGTTTGATAGATAAAAAGTTGGCCCCATTAATACTAGGGGAGCATTGTCTAATGAGATTAAGTTGACACTATTCAATTTTTAGAAGTTAGAACCCTAACATTTATATGATGCTTGTAAAATAGAACCTTATTAGGAAGAGTAGGAGGG
Organism: Sequoia sempervirens; assembly: GCA_007258455.2. NCBI lineage: Eukaryota > Viridiplantae > Streptophyta > Pinopsida > Cupressales > Cupressaceae > Sequoia > Sequoia sempervirens. The sequence goes on along the minus strand of VDFB02067660.1, from coordinate 63,695 downwards.
GAGAAATGAACCCATAATAATTATACTTATACAAATAAAAATAATAATAATGTTTAACCATTTCAAAATGTTAAATTTGTTTCACTATGATGATCAATAGCTAATTTGTACAAGGAGGCCACAATTTATAGGGAAATGAAGACTACATAAGAGGAGAATTTATAACATAGTAGCTTGGTTGTAGTTGTTTCTTTAGCATTAACTATTTTCTCTTTTTTCTTTTGTTGTTGAATATTTTATTTGATCTCTTAAAACTTATCAATGGTACTTGATCTTCATAATGATTATTTTCTTCTTTTTCAATTATTATCATCTTAGAAGGAATACCATTTCAATTTAGAGCAGGGAGAAATGTATTTTTCTTTTAAAGTATTTAAAATATTATATTTATTTGATGGTTCCTTCTTAACCTCTTCCACTCCTTGGAAAAAATTATCCAACCACTTAAATATTCGCTCTTAGTCAAAGTCATTTATTTCTTTGTACAAATTTAAAATTGATTTATGTAATTTAATTTTTAATGGTTTTAACATGGATATATGAAGAATAGTTTTAAATATATATATATATATATATATAGTAAAGTGGACATATTTTTATATTTTCCTAATACTAGAAAATTTAATGCTACCTTCATTCCTTCTAATCCTAATAGAACTATTTTATTATACATTTCATTCAAACAATCTAGTTTCTTTCCTCTAAATTTATTCTTCGATTAATACATTTAGTTCACCAACCATTTTTGGAGTAATGTCATAAGACTCAAAGAAAAAATATGAGGAATTTTATCCAAGTTTCCATTGTATGCACCCTAAACTTTATATCATGAACTATTTGATATAATTTCTCAAATAAATTTGGTTTAATGAACTGTTTGATATAATGCCTCAAATAAATTTCCAACAGTGTTTTTGATATAATGCCTCAAATAAATTTGTTAATGAACTATTTGATATAGGGTGCAAACAATGGAAACACTATTTCTATCATACTCCATAAAAAATTACCATGAACTGTTTGATATAATGTCGAGCAAATAAATTTGTTAATGAATTGTTTGATATAGGGTGCATACAATGAAACACTATTTCTATTGATCATACTCCATCAAAAATTACCATGAACTATTTGATATAATGCCTCAAATAAATTGGAGGTGCCTTGGTAGAAATGTATGCAAAATGTGGAAGCATAGACAGGGCATGTATCGTAGAAATAGTGTATGTTGAAAAGGCTTTAGAAACCTTCAAACAAATGCAGTTTCAATTCAACAAATTTGAAAAAATTTGCATTTAGGGTTTCAAAATTTAACAAACAAATGCATTTTAAACTCTACAAAATTTGAATTTGACAAACCTGGTGCTCGATATGAAAGTTGGGTTGATGAACTTTGGAGAGACGAAGTTGAGTTTGCATTCGTCGGAGAGTTGAAGTCGTTTGTAGATCACGTTCTCCATTCGCCGCACACACAAGCACAGGGAAAGCAACTGGTAAAAAGTGAAAATGACAGTAAAAAATGACAATGTTTTTTTATTATGTTTTATTTGAGTGGTTTCGGTCGAACCCATGTTCGACCAAACCCCTTTAAATATTATTATTTTTGTTTAGGGTTTGGGGGTTCAGTTGAACATATAATGTGGTTCGGTCGAACCATTGAGTTTGACTGAACCCATTGAGTTTGGGGAAAGGAAAAAAAATGAAATTTCCTTCCTCATAAAATTTGTAAACCACTATTGTGGTTTGACCCTTAATTTAGAGGTTTTGTGTGTTACATTGCATCATTGCATTAATTTAGTATTTTTCATCCATCTCCCAAAAGTGCATTTCAAGCTGATCTACCCCATTCTCAGTCATAAGGAAAACAACAATATCTCCACCAAGGTTGACTCACCTAAGGGTTGAAAGTCAATATTTCCCTAGGGGATCTATTTTTAAATTAAATGGAAAAAATTATTATGATTGGGCGTCTCATATGGAGATTTTTCTAGCGCTTCATAATTACTATGAAATTGTTAATGGTAGTGAACAAAGATCAACAAGTAGTGGAAAAGAGGAAGAAGATTGGGATAAAAGAGATAAAAGGGTAAAAACATTGATCAAGCTTACACCTTTATTGATTACTATATTAGAATAATTTGGGTATATTTTCTAAAAAGGAAGGATGAAGTGTTTGATAAGTTTAAAGGGTTTAAGGAATTGAGTGAAAATCAAAGTGGAAGAACTTTAAAGATAATAAGAAAAGATAAAGGTATGGAATATATGAACAAAGATTTCTTAGATTTTTGTAAACAACATGGTATAAAGAAGGAATCAACTATCTCCTACTCACCCCAAAAAAATGGAGTTGCAAAAAGAAAAAAATAGAACTATAATAGAAATGGCTAGATGCATGCTTCATTCTAGAAATATAGAAGCTAAATTTTGGGCTGAAGTAATTTTTACTACAGTTTATATTTTGAATAGAACACCTACTAAGGTTGTTTTGAATATAACACCAGAAGAGGCATGGAGTGGTAGAAAGCCTATAGTATCTCAGTTTAGAGTCTTTGGTTGTAATGCATATGCCCATATTCCTGATGAAAAGAGGAATAAGCTTGAAAGGAAAAGTGAGAAGTGCACAATGGTTGGGTATAGTGAGGAGTCAAAAGGATATATGTTATATAATCCTAAAACAAATGAAATTAATATCAAAAGGAATGTATGGTTTGATGAAGATATTGAAAGTAATCATTCTCCTAAATTATCTTACTTTTCAATCTTGATTGAAGAAGATAAGTCTACTTATACTAATGATCAAAATCAAGGTGTGCAATCTTCTGCAGGAGGAGAAGGAACACAAGTTGAAGAATCAAGTGAAAGATGATGAAGACACACAAAATACTAGAAGCAATAAAGAAATCATCAATATTTTATGTAATATTTTATTTGTGAATATAAAAATTAAAGTGTTTCTTTTATTTGTTGTCTCAAATATTTTATTTTTTTCAATAACTCCTTTACATTTTCACTCTATGTTTGGGTCCCTTAATTTAATTGGATTTAATTAAGCCTCTAATTGGAAAAATTATGCCTAAGGGTGAATGGATCCCCTTTAGTTGCTTAATTAAATTTTTAAACATGTTTTTGGCAATTGTTTTATGATCCTAAATTCAAATTCAAATTTCAGTTTGTAATGTTTGATTTTCGAAAAACTAGAAAATTTCTATAAAAGAAAGGTCTTTTTATCAATTCAAATTGTATATTTTCAAGATAACATATATGCAAGAATTTTTAAAGATAAGATTATTATCAAAGGTGTTCAAGAGAAGATTTATCAAGAATTTGTTGCAACAATCAAGATCTCAAGCATCATGTCAAAGGTGTCAAGCATCATGCATGTTTTTGGAGACAACATTGTGATGTAGTTTTCAAGCATTCAAGTCAAACTTCAAGCATAAAGATCAACATCCAATCAATCCATTTCATGCAAGATCGAGACCTTAGAAAGTTCTACTAATTTTTATACAAAACAATTTACTCAATATGGCCTAAAACCATATGATTTTGCAAATATTGCATATCTCCCATTTACATATGTAAATCTTTGAAAATCCTTCCTATTTACATTTAAAAATCATTAATTCCCTCATATAATCTCCTTTAAAAATCATAAAATCCCTTAAGCTCATTTAAATTTCATATTTTTGGGCTATAGAAGATTCTTTTCAAATGTTCTTTTAAAAAGAGGAGATTTTCCTTTTAAATTTTAGAGGGTAAATATTAAAAAAAAGGGGTAATCGGTTTTAACTGTTCCTTAAAAGAAACCAAGGCCTAAATTATCTCCAACTACATGCATGGTGTAGTGGTAGGCATGAAAAATAGCATAAGGGAGGTGGTGTGTTTGAACCACCTGACTCCCATTTTTAGCAAATAGAGCCTTTACATTGTTTTAAATATAACATGCCACCCAATTCATTCCAAGTATATTGGTTGGTTTGCCGGTAGAGAGGAAATGTAAGAAATGAGAGGTTCAAGGTTTGAACCACTAGTCATATTTTTAAACAATCATGAAGCTCAATAGTGCCATGTGTCGCCCAACCATTGGGCCATGTGGCACAATCATATTTTCCTACTAATTGACACATGTTAGTCACTGATTTGAAGACTTTAGCCACATACCATGTCGTCGTACTGCCACATGTCCATATATGATTCACTATTAGCTACCAACCGGATGCCATGTCATGCTGACTCACCCTGCCACATGTCAAACTTTGATTCATCCACATCATCATTAACTGTTGATTGTACCTTCCACGCCAACATTCATTTTGATTGTACTTTTGTTGATGTGATCAAGTCAACCCATTTTGACTAAAACTTTGACTTGGCATAACTTCGTCATACGGACTCCATTTTTGACAAAATGAATAGCGTCAGAATCATGGCGACAAACTCTACAACTTGGTGTCATTTTTTTCCTCATTTTGAGACAATCAATTTTCCACCTTTTGCCTGGCCCCTTGATTTGCTTGTTTGACCGGACCTTTGACTACACATAACTTCTAGATACAAAATCCTTTTGAGCTTGTTCGAGTTGCGTTAGGACTGTGTCAGTGAGCTCTATATGATGAAGATGGTTTTGTCAGATTTTGAGACTATGAATTTTTAGGTTTCCTGGATCCACCTGGATCATTCCTCCCCATTGAGAAGCTTTTGGACCTCCAAAAGGTCTGTTTTATGTACATTTTGAGCTAGGGTAATGTTGTCCCACTTTCCCAGTATCATCTATCCTTCCTGCTAAAATTTTGAACATTTGACCCATCACAAACATAAAGAATATGAGATAGCTTTGTTGATACAATCAACTGCATGTTCATCAATATTCACTATCACATTCATCATCCACATAGAAATAACTAGCAGAATAACAAACAACAATACTGAATACACTAATGTGAAGGAAATAGTATCAACATTCTAAATCTCCTGAACAAGAACATTATTAGAAAATGAAACATTCAAACCCTCATTTACCACCTCTAGCTGAAGGTCTGACTCTGCTTGCAGCTGATCCTCACACTGTGCTATTTGTGACACCTTATCATGATTAGCATCATCATGCTTAGTACCACTAGTTGTTACAGACATAAGGGTTAATTTATTGCTTGCATTTACAATCATCTTCATATGCCATGTGTTTACAATAGATCTATCATTCTTCATATGATGAGCTTTTACCATGTATTCAATTCCATCCTTAAACAAATGATACCTATTATGTTCCCTATAGAAAATGACTTTTTTGTCATACAAATAAGGATTGCCTAGAACCATCCCACAAATGTCAAGTGGAATGACATCTAACTCTACCTCATCAACAAACTTGGATGTGACTACAAATCAGAGTTTACATTGCTTTAACACATGTAGCTGAGCATTATCATGCACCCAACCCAATGGATAGGGTCTAGGATGAGGATTTTTTTTAATCCCAATTGCTTAACAACTTGTTCTGAGATAAGATTAACTTGTGACCCACCATCTATTAGTGTATCAATCTTAGTTTGTTTAGTGATAGCCCTTATATAAAACAAGTCATTCCTTTTACTTTCAATAGGTACTTCATTATAGCTTAGAGAAGAAGCATGAGAACTAGTATTGACAATAGGAATATTACCTTTGATACCCACAAATGAAATCTTGGTTTCATCATTAGAACCTGATCCGAGATCCTGCACAATAGTTGTGGACTTTTGATACCCTTTTGATCTTTGAACCACTTTGGCTTCTGATCAGGATGCAATTTCCAACACTTTGCACCTTCATGCCCTTTCTTCTTGCAATGTGAGCAATAAGGATTCTCGTCCTCTTTCTTTGTTGTAGTTGTTCACTGTGATTTCTCTTTCCCTTTCTTGCTTCCTTTCTGCTTACTGGATTCCATCAACAAATTGTCATGGCTATTCCTTGAGCTTGTTTCCAAATGGATAGCTTGCACACTAAGTTCATCAATGTTAGTTGGATTAAACATAAGTATTGTATGCTTCAAATTTTCATGTAATCCACCTATATACTTTAACAAAGTTTCTTGTGTATATAATAGAATGCCCAAAATTAAAGCTCTTTTCCTAACCTCTTGTGCATATTCTTGCACATTTTTTCCTTTCTCTTTCCTTAATGATTGCTAGTTCATTACTACTTTTTGCATATGCCCTAATGGATAGAACTATTTCTTTAATGTAGTTATAAACTCAAACCAAGAACAAATAATTTTACCATAAGGACTTAGATCTTCTTGTGTTCTACTCTCCCACCAAATTAAGGTTGTGCCTCCTAGGAGAAGAGAAGCTAATTGGATTTTTTGAGAATCCTTAGTAAACTTTTGAGCTCTATAATAAACTTCAATTTGCTTAAAATCCAATTATCTAGTTTATCTGCATCTAGTTCTCCATTATAAATTGGAAAATCAAGTTTAACATCCAGTTTTAACAAAGGTGAATTAGTTTGCAAAGGTTGTTTCTTTTTAGAAGAGTTAGATGAAGAAGAAGAAGAGGATGAAGAAGATGAAGAGGAAGAGGATGGTGGTTCAAGAGGGTCACAATCACCTCCTACTCCTTTCCCTATCTTCTTTCAACGATGATTCAACTTCTTCCTTCTTCTTAGCCTTGCCTTCCTTTCTCTTCTTTTGTTCTTGCCTCTCTCAGAAAAGAACTTCCATCATTGACTTCATCTCAAGAAAAGCTTGTTGAAAATCTTTTAGATCGAGCTCTAGAGCTTCATGCTCAGTTACAATCTCTGACATATTCAATGGAAAGGTCTTTTGTTTTTCAAACTTTGGATTGAATTCGTCTAGTGAACCTTCTCCTTGTTTCAGTTTCAACCTAGTTAACATTCACTTCTGCAATTTCCTGCAACTAGGCTTTGATACCACTTTGATCTATAATTAGTGGTTTACAAATTAACTTGTAAATTAATTCTAATTATGATATTTCTCGATCCATGAAGTATTGTGTGACTATGATTTTTAACCGTTGAAAATGTAAACTTTACAGAACTTAAGGAAGTTAACTAATTACTATAATGTTGTAATTATGACTTAAATGTCGAATTGAAAATACTAAAAAGAAATTAGAGAGAATGTAAGACATGGGATAGAAGATAGAAGGAACATACACAAGTTGGTAACAAAGTTTGTCCTTCAAAGGACTACGTCTTCGGGTCCGCTTCTCAATGTTGGACCACTTTCATTAATATCGCTAAGCACCTAAAGATGCCTTCTTACAATATTCAAGCTTCAAGACCTGCACAAAATTCCTTAGAATCTCTCTCTTTTACAATTTTGGTGTATAATAACACCTTGTAATTCTTCTCCAAAAATTCTCACATGGGAATTATTTCTCCAACTAAACTTGATTAATTATTCTCAAGTCAAAACTATCACAATTCCAATATTTTTTCCATACCCAACTCACCATCTACCCCCTTTTTATACAAAACAATTTACTCAATATAGCCTAAAACCATATGATTTTGCAAATATTGCATATCTCTCATTTACAAATGTAAATCTTTGAAAATCCCCCCTATTTACATTTAAAAATCACCAATTCCCTCATATAATCTCATTTAAAAATCATAAAATCCCTTCAGCCCATTTAAATTTCATATTTTCAGGCTATAGAAGATTCTTTTTAAACCTTCTTTTAAAAAGAGGAGATTTTCCTTTTAAATTTTAGAGGGTAAATATTAAAAAAATGGGCTAATCAGTTTGAACTATTCCTTAAAAGAAACCAAGGATGAAATTATCTCCAACTACACACATGGTGTAGTGGTAGGCATGAAAAATAGCATAAGGGAGGTGGCGTATTCGAACCACCCGACTCCCATTTTTAGCAAATAGAGCCTTTACCTTGTTTTAAATATAACATGCCGCCCAATTCATTCCAAGTATATTAGGTGGTCTGCTGGTTGAGAGGAAACATAGGAAATGAGAGGTTTAAGGTTTGAACCACTAGTCAAATTTTTAAACAACCATGAAGCTCAACAGTGCCATGTGTCACCCAACCATTGGGCCACGTGGCACAATCTTATTTTTCTACTAACTAACATGTGTCAATCACTGATTTAAAGACTTTTGCCACATACCATGTCGTCGTACTACCACGTGTCCATATATTATTCGCTGTCAGCTGCCAACTGGATGCCATGTCCTGCTAACTCACCTGCCACATGTCAAACTTTGATTCATCCATGTCATCATTGACAACTGACTGTACCTTCCATGTTAGCATCCATGTTGACTATACTTTTGTTGACATCATCAAGTCAACCCATTTTGACTAAAACTTTGACTTGGCATAACTTTGTCATACAGACTCTGTTTTTGATGAAATGAGCGACATCGAAATCATGGCGACGAGCCCTAAAACTTGGTGTCATTTTTTCCTCATTTCAAGATGATCAATTTTCCACCTTTTTCCCAGACCCCTGATTCACCTATTTGACCAAACCTTTGACTACGCATAACTTCTACATACAAACTCGTTTTGAGCCTGTTCAAGTTGTGTTAGGACTGTGTCGGTGAGATTTATGCGATGAAGCTAGTTTTGTCTGATTTTGAGACTGTGAATTTTTTAGGTTTCCTAGATTCACTTGGATCATTCATACTCCCCTTCTTCTATCATTATTGATTTTCCCACATTTCCCTTCATTTTACCTTATACGAAAGCCAGTGTCTGTTCAAATCCACCTTCACAATCACCAATTTCTGAGGATTCCACAAAGTTAAGAACCCATAGACACACCTTCAACATTTATCACCTCCATTTTGTTGGAAAAGCATGCCTCAATCATCACAGGCTGAAACCTCCATTGGAGCCAACTCGGTGTGATAGCTCTTATGTCTGGCCAACTAGTAGCTTTAATCTTGTTGTATTGTTCAGGTCGCTATGACCTTGGAGGAGTCTCACAGAATGCTTACACATTGGAGTCTATTGCTATGACAGGAAGCATTCGTTGTAACCTCTTACCGCATGGAGATCTGTAGCCGACAGGCCATTCAATCGGGCGTCGAGGAGAGTCTTGGTTGTTCGCTATGAGCTCTCAACGATATGGAGGTCTTGCCGACGGGGACACACTTGGATTCATCGTGGTAACACTAAGGGTTTGCTAAGAATTCTTAGCGATTGATAAATGTCTTGCCGACAGAGTTTAGCTTGAAGTCTTCGGGGTAATTCTTGGAGTTTGGTATGACTTATATCGATAAGGAATGTCTCACCGACGGTGTACACTCGGAGCAGCACAAAGGTCTCGGTGTAAGGTCATAGTGATGGGCAAAGGTCTTGCTGAAAGTAGTATGGCTTCAATGTAACTTAAAGATCTCGGTGAACCCTCTCGGTGACAGTTGAATGTCTTAGTGATGAAGAAGTCTATTGTCGGTATGACTTGAGAACCTGGTATGAGGTCTTGGCAAGAGCAGTAAGTCTTGTTGACGGTATGAAAGTTTGATGTGACTCTAAATATCGGTATGTGGTCTCACCGAAGGACGATTGTCTCACCAAATGGAAAATTCACATCTATGTGACTTGTGGAGCTTCGGTATGATGTCTCAGTGAAAGTGATATGTCTTGGCAACATGGAGAAAGCTGAGCGATAGTCTTCTGTGCTTGATGTAACATCTTGGCGATTACGATAACTCTTGGCGACATCGATATGAAGCTTTTGGGCATCGAGGAGACACTGTTAGTGTCTCACCGAGATGCCAACAAAGCTTGAATCTCTTTTGACCATTTGACCATCCTATGTGGAGTCTCGTGGACCAATAGGAGAAGCCAAATCTGAATAGTTGGAAGATTGTTCATTGTGACGGTTCTATGCAAAAGCTCAACGAACATGGAACAAAATGGTTATACTCTGTGATTGCAGATTGTGAACGGTTGGTTGCATTGACGGATTGTTGGGTGGTTGTATGATCAGTAAATGTATTCTAATCTGTAAAGACTATAACTTGAAGGTTCATGTACAAGATTGTTCATGGTGAATTCTGCTATAAACAGACACTAGAAAGATAAGTCTGACATTTGTATGTAATCTCCATTACTGTAATACAAAGTGATTTCTCTTGGTGTGGTGGGTTTTTCTCCCATAAGGGTTTTCCCACGTATATCTAGTGTTCATGTGTGATTGTCAAATACTCTATTTCTACTATCTACTTCATGGTGCATCTTAATTGAACTGTAATTGAAAAAATTAAAAGTATATCTGCATTCTTCTTTGAGGTTTTGACATTAGGAGAGTTGTTTTTGCATCTAGCTTTCCTTACAAGTGGTATCAGAGCCTGGCCAGTTGTGTTATCCTTGTGGGTACATTGGGTTTTTTGTGTCAATTCTGTTTAGTGGGAGTCTTGTAGAAGTTTGTCAATTTCTAATTACAGATTGAGATGGCTAGCATGTCAGGAAAGATTGAAATAGAGAAGTTCAATGGCAGTAATTTTGAGTTGTGGAAACTTAACATGGAGGATCTCTTAGTGGATCGTGATCTTTGGATTGTTGTGTCTGGAGTGAAACCTACAGGCATGAAGCAAAAAGATTTGGACGTTGTAGATAGAAAGTCTGAGGGGCTGATAAGGCTCTGTTTGATAGACTTTGTACTTCTCAATGTGCATGAAGAGAAGACTACATCTTCCTTGTGGAAGAGACTGGCGTCTATTTATCAGGGGAAGTCCTTGGTGAATAAAATTTTCCTAAGGAAGAAGTTATACTCTTTGATAATGCAGGAAGGAGGGTCTGTAGCTGATCATTTGAACACATTTAACATGTTGCTTGCTCAGTTAACATATGTTGGTATAAAGACTGAAGAAGAGGATCATTGTATGCTATTAATATGTTATTTTCCAAACTCATGGGATCATCTAGTGATGGCTATTGGGAATACAACATCCAGTTTCAAGATGGAAGATGTTGGTTATTTGCTGTCAGAAGAAATGAGAAGGAAATCTTCTGAGATGGCTAAGGAAGCTCTTGCTATCAGAGGAAGGTCGAAAGAGAAAGGCGAGAAGAAGGACAAGAAATCAAAATCAAAATCAGAATGGAGATCAAAGTATCCTAGCAAGAAGTCCAAGGTGATGTGCTGGAACTGTGGGCAACCTGGTCATGTCTGAAAGGATTGTAAAGAGGAGAAGAAGAAGAAGAAGTATTCTTCTGACAATGACTCTTCTCATAGTGATGCAGAGCCTTCATTGTAGCCTTGGCTACACAGGCATCAAATGATATATGGTTGATTGTTTCTGGTGCATCTTTTCACATGACATCTCATAGAGATTGGTTCATGAAATATGAAGAATACAATGGTGGAAAGGTGTACTTGGCAAGTGATTCAACTTTGGAGATAGTTGGCTCTGGAATAGTCAGAATACAATTTCCTGATGGCAGAGTAAAGGGAATAAATAATGTAATGCATATACCAGGTCTGGCTTGAAACTTACTTTCTGTAAGTATGCTAAATGATATTGGAGTACAAGTCTCATTCTTTGGAAATGGCTACAAGATGACCAGAGGTTCAATGGTCCTGGCTAGAGGTGCTCGAATTGGTACCCTATACAAGCTGGATGCATAGGCTGTTCAATGTAACAGTGTCTCTGGAAAGTCATTGAAAGCTATTCATGGAGGTAAAGAGGGAAATATCCCTAATTATGTAAACTCTATGGAAGTGAAACTTCCAACAGAGAAGACTATGCTCTGGCATCATAGGCTAGACCACATAGGAGAAAAATATTTAAAAAAATTGAAGAATAAAAACTTGGTTGAGGGGCTTGAAGATTGTAATCTTGAATTTGAATTATGTGAGCATTGTGTATATGGAAAACAACACCGTGTTTCATTTTATTCCAATCCTCATAAATCTTCTGGTTTGCTAGATTATATTCATTCAGATGTATTTGGTCTAGTGGATGTTCCTTCTTTGTCTAAGTCAAGATACTATGTGTCGTTCATTGATGATTATTCAAGAAGAGCATTTGTTTATTTTTTGAAAAGTAAATTAGAAGTGTTCAGTCGATTTAAGGAATTTAAGAACCTTGTTGAAAATCAGACTGGTAGAAAAATAAAATGCTTAAGGACTGATAATGGTGGTGAATTTTGTTTTGATGAGTTTGAAAGATACTATAAAGACCATGGGATTAAAAGACATAAGACTACACCTTATACTCCACAGCAAAATGGAGTTGCAGAAAGGTTCAATAGGACAGTGATGGAGAGAGCATGAAGTATGCTCAATAGTGTTGGCTTGGAGAAGAAGTTCTAGGCTGAGGCTATATCTACTGCATGTTACCTAATTAATCATTCTCCAAATTCTGCTCTTATTGAGAAAACACCTTTGGAAGTGTGGTTTGGTAAGAAGCTCTCTTTAAGACATATTCGTGTTTTTGGCTATGAGGCATATGTTTATGTGTCAGATGTGAAAAGATCTAAATTGGAGAACAAGGTTGTAAAATGTATCTTTATTGGCTATAGTGCTATCATAAAAGAATACAAGCTTTGGAATCCTGATACAGAGAAGGTTGTATATAGCAGAAGTGTAATCTTTCATGAGCTGAAACCTTCCACTTTGGATCTGCAGTCAGAGACAAAGTCATAAAACAATAAGGATGTAGCTTTAATTCCTCCTACACCAGAGAAAGAGGAATTGAAAATTCAAAATGTACCTGGAACTAAGGAGAACTCAAGTAGTTCTGATAGTTATGAAGAAGAAGAAGAACCTCAACCTCAGCCTCAGCAAGTGAGGAGGTCAACTCGTGAAAGAAAGCAACCTGATAGGTATGGGTTCTCTTTGATTGATTCTACTTATGCCTATGCTTTGATTTCTAGCACTGATGAGCCTAGGATTGTAAAAGAGGCATTTAAAATGTCTGATTCAGACTCTTGGTTGAAATCCATGAATGAAGAGATGGCATCATTAGAAAAGAATGAAACTTGGAGTTTGGTGCCCTTGCCTAAAGGCAGAAAACTTGTGGGCTACAAATGGGTATTTAAGAAAAAGATTGGTCTAGATGGCAGTGTGGAAAAGTACAAGGAAAGACTGGTTGCAAAGGGTTATTCCCAGGTCAAGGGAATTGATTATGGGTAGATTTTTTCTCTTGTAGCAAAGCTGACATCTATCAAATTTCTTTTGTCACTTGCCGCAGCGTATGACTTAGAGGTCGAACAGATGGATGTGAAGACAACATTTCTTCATGGTGATCTTGAAGAAGAAATCTATATGTCCCAGCCTGAGCACTTTGTTGAAAAAGGTAAAGAAAAACTGGTGTGCAAATTAAAGAAGTCTCTATATGGGTTAAAGCAGTCACCTAGAATATGGTACCATAAATTTGATACTTTTGTATTGTCTTTGGGATTTGTGAGATCAAAATCCGATCACTGTGTATATTATAAAGCTGAAAGTGATCGAGTTCTTATTATTGCTCTCTATGTTGATGATATGATGTTCATAGGCAATAGTAAGCTAACGATTTCTGATCTTAAGTCTCAGTTGTCTGCAAAGTTCGAAATGGGTGATTCCATAATAGTGGTTTACAGTTTTTGGCCAAACTGGACACTAAAATTATTATTTTTAACTGAATCTTCACATTCGGGCACCTATAGTGGCTAAACTGTGAGGAATTTGAAGATGGTGCAAACTAGAGTCTCATCAAATTTTGTCTATAGATTCTAAAAATATTTTTTTCAAAATTTTTATAATCAAATTGCACTTCTTTTTCCATCTCCCACGAAAATTGATTTTTTTCAGAAAACAACATTTTTAAAAAGTGACACACACCGTATAAGGCATAACTTTTTTTCCATGAAGGCTAAAATTCTAATTCTCTCAAATTTAGATTTGTAACTCTAATATCTAGTGCTTCTACTTGGTTAGATAGTTTTTTATTGAATATTTTTTCCTTAATCAAGTTTCAAAGTCAAACGAATTACAATTCAGACACAGCGCGACCGTATAACGTGTAACTTTTTTTGTATATGTCAAAATTTTATTTTATTTTTTTTGTTGGATCAAGGACTTCAATATCTAGTGCACTCATATTTTTCAATTTTTTTTGATAATCTTCTATATTTTCCACATGTGAAGAACAAAGAAATTCATTTTCGATGAAAACCTATGTTTAATAAAACTTAAAAAACAAATACATATCAAAACCAAAACATATTAAAATTATATTCATTGGATAGCTTGTTCTGAGGAATACCATAATCATTTGAAATAAATTTTAAATGAATTCATTTGATCCCCCAAAAGCTAAATCAAAAGTGATTTTTTATCAGCATTTTGATAGGTGTAAAGGAGACGATTTATAGGTATGGTTTAAAACAAGCAAGGTTTTATCCAAAGGGGTTTGATCTAAGGTGATTTGATCAAACCCTCTTCAATTGGAATCCTTAAAATGGAACTTTTTAAGGCTTAAATCATTATATTTTCTAAAAATATGTGATTTCAGCTAAAATTCATTTCTCTTAGGAATTGTAAACCACTATTATGACAGCACCCAAATGAAAGATCTTGGTACAGAAAGGTATATTCTAGGGATGGAGATAACCAAGGATAGGAAGAATAGAAAACTATGGCTCAGTCAGAGTAAGTATATCAAGACTGTTCTTGAGAGATTTTGTATGAATGATTGCAAATAGCTAGTGGTTCCATTCTTGCAGGGAACGAAGCTATCTATTGAGGACTGTCCAAAATCTCCTACTGAGATGGAGGACATGACCAGTGTACCCTATGCTAGTGTGGTTGGTAGTCTTATGTATGCAATGGTCTGTACAAGGCTAGACATTGCCCAAGTAGTGGGAGTACTTGGTCAGTTTATGGCTAATCTAGGAAGAACACATTGGGATGCTGTGAAGAGAGTTTTTAGATATTTGAAGGGCACTTCAAATTTTGCTTTGTGTTACCATGGGAACTTGGTTGAATCACAGAGGACTCTCAGTATTCGAGGATATGTAGATTCTGATTGGGCAGGGGACATTGACAGCAGGAGGTCCACCAGTGGATACATTTTCATGATGAATGGTGGTGTAGTGAGTTGGATGAGCAAGTGGCAAGCTGTAGTCACTTTTTCCACTATGGAGGCTAAATACATGGCAGCTACACATGCTTGTAAAGAAGTAGTTTGGTTGAAAAATTTGTGTTCTAACATTGGTTTTGATGCAGGGGAAATAACTATTTTATGTGACAGTCAGAGTGCAATTTGTTTGGCAAAGAATCCAACTCTCCATGCCAAGACGAAACATATTGACGTGCAATATCAATTTGTACAAGATATGGTGGAGGATGGAAAGGTCAATTTGGAAAAAGTTGATACTCTGGAGAATGTTGCAGATGCATTAACCAAGCCAGTGAGCACAGACAAGTTTAGGTGGTGTTCCAGTTCAATTGGCCTTAGTGCCCATGATTTTCAATAAGTTATGTTGTGCTTTGGAGGTGGCTATGTGATCTTCGTCAAGTGGGAGATTGTTGGAAAAGCATGCCTCAATCATCACATGATGAAACCTCCATTGGAGCCAAGTCAGTGTGACAACTCTTATGTCTGTCCAACTAGCAACTTTTATCTTGTTGTATTGTTCAAGTCGCTGTGACCTTGGAGGAGTCTCACCGAATGCTTACACATTGGAGTCTATTGCTATGACAGGAAGCATTCGTTGTAACCTCTTACCACATGGAGATCTCTGGCCGACAGGCCATTCAATTGGGCGTCGGGGAGAGTCTTGGTTGTTCACTACAAGCTCTCAGCAATATGGATGTCTTGCCGACAGGGACACACTTGGAGTCATCGTGGTAACACTAAGGGTTCGCTAAGAATTCTTAGCGATTGATAAATGTCTCGCCGACAGAGTTTAGCTTGAAGTCTTCGGGGAAAGTCTTGGAGTTCGGTATGACTTATATCGATAAGGAATGTCTCACCGATGGTGTACACTTGGAGCAGCACAAAGGTCTCGGTGTGGTCTTAGCGATGGGCAAAGGTCTTGTCGAAAGTAGTATGGCTTCAGTGTAACTCAAAGATCTCAGTGAACCCTCTCGGCGATAGTTGCATATCTTAGCGATGAAGAAGTCTGTTGTCGGTATGACTTGAGAACCCGGTATGAGGTCTTGGCGAGAGCGGTAAGTCTTGCCAACAGTATGACAGTTCGATGTGACTCTAAATATCGGTATGTGGTCTCACCGAAGGATGATTGTCTCACTAAATGGAAAACTCATGTCTATGTGACTTTTGGAGCTTCGATATGACATCTCAGCAAAAGAGATATGTCTTGGTGACATGGCAAAAGCTGAGTGATAGTCTTCTGTGCTCGATGTAACATCTTGGCGATAATGATAACTCTTGGCGACATCGATTTGAAGCTTTTGGGCATCAGGGAGACACTATTAGTGTCTCACCGAGATGCCAACAAAGCTTGAATCTCTTTTGACCATTTGACCATCCTATGTGGAGTCTCGTGGACCAATAGGAGAAGCTAAATCTGAATAGTTGGAAGATTGTTCATTGTGACGGTTCTGTGAGGAAGCTCGATGTACATGGAAAAACATGGTTATACTCTGTGATTGTAGATTGTGAATGGTTGGTTGCATCGATGGATTGCTGGGTGGTTGTATGATCAGTAAATGTATTCTAATCTGTAAAGACTATAACTTGAAGGTTCCTGTACAAGATTGTTCATGGTGAATGTTGTTGTAAACAGACACCAGAAAGATAAGTCTGACATTTGTATGTAATCTCCATTACTGTAATACAAAGTGATTTCTCTTGGTGTGGTTGGGTTTTCTCCTATAAGGGTTTTCCCACATATATCTGGTGTTCATGTGTGATTGTCAAATACTCTATTTCTGCTATCTACTTCATAGTGCATCTTAATTGAACTATAATTGAAAAAATTAAAAGTATATCTGCATTCTTCTCTGAGGTTTTGACATTAGGAGAGTTGTTTCTGCATCTAGCTTTCCTTACACATTTTCCACTTCAATTTATTCCTATATTGTTTGACCTCAACTTGATGCATTTTTTATTCTTGAATAAAAAAAATCTTTTTGTGATAGCTCCAATTAGTGTCTAACCAGGCTCTTTTTTTTAGGGGAATTTAAGCTCCTAGCATTCCAAGATATTATTCTCATTGTTCCTTTGGAATGGATTCCCCCTTCCCTATCTTGAGAATTTCATTTATCTTCTTCTGCCTTACTACTTCCCTATCAATATTTTATTTCTCTTGATTTGGGATTCTTTCTTTCATTTTTCTTTCTCCATAGTTAGGTGATTTCCTCATCACCCCTCTTTATGAAATCCCCAACTTACCCTCCATCACATTGGGTGATTCCATGATCTTCTACTTTTTGAATGCTACTGGAGTGAATCCTTGATCTTCACATTCATCTTTGCACTAGTACAGAAACAACAATATATGACTAAATAAACTACTAAAATTGCATATAAATGACTAACTTTAGTCACGTGACTATTAGTGGTTTATTTGTAGTCATTTATAACACCACTAAATTTATGACTAAACAATTTTAGTCATTTATTTAGTCATTGATTTTAGTCATTAATTTGGTCATTGATTTGGTCATTTATTTAGTCATTTATTTAGTCATATATTTTAGTCATTAATTTTAGTCACGTGACTATTTTAGTGTTTTATTTGTAGTCATTTATAACACCACCAAATTTATGACTAAACTATTAAATAGTCATTTATTTAGTCATTGATTTGGTTATTGATTTAGTCATTAATTGAGTCATTAATTTATTCATGGTAGTGATTTGTTTAGTCATATATTTAGTCATATATTTAGTCATTTATTTAGTCATGGTAGTCATTTATTTAGTCATATATTTAGTCATTACAAATCAAATCTAACTTAATTAATCCTCACAAATTAATTCATATAAACTTCAAGTATCATAGATATTCAAATGTTGAAGAAGCACCATGAAATGAAGACTAAAATGCTTGAAAAATTATGATTGATTAGACACAAACACAAACATATTACAAATCAAGAGGAGCCACAACATAGTATTTATGAGTGGAGAAAAAACCACTCTAAAAATTTACTTTATTAAGCCTCATTGGCAAATCAAAATCTCATTGGTTACATTCAATGTCTCAATGACACTGTACAACTTACTGACACTATATAAACAAAATACTCCTATTTTCATATACTTATATTGTTTTCGCCTTCCTTAACTATAGTCCTTTTGGAAGGGAAATGAGCTCTTATAGGGGCTCAACCCATTTAATCCCCTTTCAAATCCACAACTTTCCTACCACTATTGGTTTTGGCTCCTCCAAACTCTTCCTCGCTAGTATTCACCTTTTAATTCTCCAATTTGGAGCTACAATCTAAAAATAATGTTTCAAAATTTGCACATTAAAAGCATATTTGGAAGTAGATTTTTATCAGATATTGTAGTTGCAAGTTCCACTAATTATAATAAAGATAAATAGTTTTACCTTTCTACATCAACTAATGCAATTCTGATAAATTTTAGAGGATTGACAATGCTAGCCTTTATCATATCAACATACTCAACTGCAAATTGCAACACAACATTAAACTTATTAATTAGACTCAACATCTAAGAAAGAAAAAGAAACTTCAAACATTATCAATTTAGTTTCCTCGTAGCTTTCCTCTAGCATATCTAGAACCTCTTTAGATGTTCCATCCAGTTGTCATCACTCCCATACAGGTTGAATTGTGTATGTCTATCAATCTATCATCTTTCCCATAGAGTTAGAGAAAAATTCATTTAGAAATATTTTCTTGTTGAGCAATCCAATTCCCCTAGCAAGCCTAACATATAGACAACCTCCCTTACATTCAAAAAATTACTCAAGGATGTCATTTTTAGTCTCAAAAATCAAAATAACCTTATCATTCATTTGTCAAAACTACATAGTTAATAGAAAAAAATTCAATGGAAAAAGCATGAGGAAAATTAATCTACCTCTATATTATTAGGGGTGATCAAATACTGCTTAAATCTACAATCAGAAACCCTCCTATGAGATACAACCAATCCTATTAGATTAAAAAACAAGAACAAAAACCTTCTTGAGAATCACAACAACAATGCCTGAAATCAATCAATGGTCGAATGTAAATTTTTCCAAACATGCAATAATCAAAAGGCTCCCGTATTGCTCTATGATAATTAGAAAATGTGAAAGGATCTTGAAATAAAGGAAGAAATAAAAGAAATTATGCATTTGTTCAAATGAGTAAATATAGTGTAATGTGTTCATTGTTTTTTCTTTACATCATTTAGGAACTAAAGCATAAAAAATTGCATAGAGAGGATTTGAAGCAACAAACCTCAAACTGTAACATAATTTGGTTAAAAGTTGCTGCCATGTTTGAAAGGACTATTTCTTTTGCATTGGGATTCCCACTCTCAAAAACCTAACAAAGGAAATCTAGTTACATGGCCATCAGAAAGATACAAAATTATCACATTAAAGAGAGGAAACAATAAACACTCTATTGAAATTCCATTCCTGCCTCAAAATCTACTGCTTTGCAAGAAAGAAAAGCATTTTAGGAAATTCCAAAGCAATACTTTCATATTTTTTTATTAAACATCAATATAAAGACCTTTGTTTTGTTGCTCTTACGAGAATTTTTTAACTGGGAATGAAATTATTTCAACATTTAGAAAACCACATTTGAGCAATATTCAAGGTATTGGAAATGCAAACTTACAGACTATTTGCAAAAATGATTTTACATTTTAAGATAGAGAAATTTCATTTTGTGGACTTGCTTTAGTGGCAAAGACAAAGCAGAGTTGATGACCATCACCAGCCAAGCATGTGGCTTTAGGAAGGTTTAGAAGGTTGGTCACTTCCCTTATTCAAGGGTAAAATCTATTACGAGGTCGTTGACAACACTGTCTCAACTCTAGCATCCAAACTAGGTTGGGATTCTTGTTGTCTATGTAATAAATGAATAGAAAATTAATGTAAATGTAGGTTAGTGTTGTTGTAGCAGATTCTGGAAACATATATTGTGTTTACTTGGTCACTATATCATTTTCTGAGTTCAAACACTTCATATCTGATCATTACATTGTCTCATTATCCACCTATACAAGTTTGAAATACATTTTTTGAGTATTTTTATTGTTGCCATTATTGGGCTCTATAGAAAGTGAATTGGATGTAAGTATATATATTCCTTTGCTCATATATGTGTGTGTGTGTGTGTGTGTGTGTGTGTGTGTTTATAGTTTCCTTTGTTCATATATTGCTGATATGAAATAGGAATATAAAATATTATCTCTTTCTTTTAAGATTCATTTGGAAATCAATTACTAAAGTCTAATTTTGTAACAAGAAAAGGTGTTTTGTAAAAGCATCCTTTAAAAATAAGAGTCAAAGACATTGCTGAAAGATGAAATGTTAAGAAACAAATGATTCAACTAGGATTCAAGTAAAACAACCTTAACTACAAAGTACAACGTTATACATAACTCATACAGAGCAAACCCTAGAAGCCAAAATGTAGTAGTGGGAAATACATTTAAGAAAAGATTCTATGGAATAGATGATAACCTTCACCTTGTTCAATAAAAAAGATATAAAATAAGTAGCCAACAAGTAGCCTACTCTGTAGATTTACCATTACTCTAGTATTGAGATTTTCTTATATAAATTTTGGGAATTTCTTTATCATTGTGAATTATGTAATAAAAATTCTTTATTTTTACTTGTATAATATATTGAACATAAATTTTTCCCATAGTCCATAAGAAATGTCGTGCAAATAAGTTTTTTGGCACTATCTTCAACCAACCATATAAAACAACACTTTCCCACATCTCAACTCCACATTTGTTGGAATATATCTAATATAAGGGTTATTTGTGGCATCAAATCTATTGTATTTATGTTATCTAAAATAGCCTTTACCTTTATCTCCATACCTCTGTGCACAGTACCAAAATTTACCCTTCCAATAACTATTCATCCTTTGTGTTCATCAAAATCCAAATTTTTTTCCTACAAATTTCAACCACATTTGTTGATAGGTTATAAATTTGTTACTTCATTCATAAGTAATAACCTTTCCAACCATTGTAAAGTACTACAGAGGACATCTGATATAAATCTTTTCTTTTTCTAAAATGGAAGCTTTGGAATAGGGTATGGACATCCATCAAAGCAAAATAGACTTGGTGGATTTTCATCTAATATTATAGTTGGAAATGCTTTGGTTGACATGTATGCAAAATGTGGAAGCATAGAGAAAGCATGTGAAGTTTTTGAAAGAATTCCTCAAAGAGATGTCATCTCTTGGACTGCAATTATTGTTGGATATGCACAAAATGGATTTGTTGAAAATGCTTTAGAAACTTTCAAGCAAATGCAATTGTCTGGAATAAAGCCAAATTCCACAACCTTTTCTAGCATCTTTCCTGCCTATGCCAAAATGGGGGCTTTGGAATTGGGTATGAACATCCATCAAAGCATAAATAATAGAGGAATTTTGTCAGATGTTGTAGTTGCAACTACCCTAGTAGACATGTATGAAAAATTTGGAAGCATAGACAAGGCATGTGAACTGTTTGACAGAATGCCTAAAAGAGATGCCATCTCATGGAATACGATGATTGCGGGATATTCAAAAAATGGATTTGTTGAAAAGGCTTTAGAAACTTTCAAGAAAATGCAATTAGCAGGTGTGAAGCCAAATTCCACAACCTATGCCAACATCCTACCTGCCTGTGCCAAAATGGGAGCTTTGGAGCAGGTTATGAACATCCATCAGAGCATAATGGATGGGGGATTTTTGTGAGATATTATGGTTGGAAATGCTCTGTTAGACATGTATGCAAAATTTGGAAATGTACACAAGGAATTTGAACTCTTTGATGGAATGCCTCAAAGAGATGTCATCTCATGAAATGCAATAATTGTAGGATATGCACACAATGGATTTTGCAAGGATGCTCTCAAAATATTTGAATTAATGAAGCACTATGAAACATATCCTAACATTGTAAGCTTTGTTTGTATTCTTTGTGTATGCAACTATGGATGTTTAGTGGATGAGGGTTGTACATACTTCAATCGCATGAGTAAGCAGTATTGTATTACACCTATAGTTGATCATTATATGTGCATGGTTGGCCTTCTTGCTCGTGTTGGCTATATATCTCGAGGATACTCTAAACTATATCATTAAGATGCCAGTTAAACCTATGGTGGTTGTGTGGATGTGTCATAAATAAAGTTTCAGAAGGTCTTCATTAACATTTTCAAAATCCTTCATGCAACAAAAATAGAGATGAAAACATTGAATGCACTATTATGACTCTAAACTTTACATTATAAACATTTGGCTTGGACTTCAACCACACTTACAATATATAATAGTTGTAGAAATTGAAAGGATGAATTGTACCAATAGGCTGGTAGCCATCAAATGTCAAAACTTGTACAAACAATAAACAACTACCTAGTGTTCGTTGTAGGGTCCCTAAACACTATTTCTTGATAATTTACTAATTTCCCTATTCATTTTCTACCAAATATATCAAGATTTTGTCTCTTAGATCAAAATGAATGATACAAAATGTAGAAATATGATCAAGAGGAAAGTAATTCTAGTTAAAAATAGCAGTGAAATAACCATATTTGGATATGGATAACTATGATTATAGCAGCCAATCCATAAGCAACCATGTCAATTCCCTAATGTTAAGCATGTGACCTATCTTATAGGTGTAATTGATTACAATATTGTAGGTTACTTGAATATCATTAGATCTTCCAAATATAGGACTAAAAACACCCCTAGCGGGGTCAAGGGGCAATGCCCCTCGTGGGGGTCTAGGGGCAATGCCCCCAGCAGGGTTGAGGGGCAGCCCCCCTCGCAGGGGTCTGGGGGCAGCACCCCTAGCGGGGTTGAGGGGAAGCAACCCTTGCGAGGTTCTAGGGGTAGCACCCCTAGCGGGGTCGAGGGGCAGTGCCACCGCCACCAACACCAATTTAAGGCTTCTGAAACCATACAAAACTCCATGGCGCACCTCATTTTCATGATTTTTTGAGTGGAAAAAAAAATTGGTGGGACATTGTGTTATCTTCTACCAATATGTTCTAGTGTTGCTAATATGTTTTTTGCATTGGTCTATCGGTGGAGCTATGAGGGGAGTTCCCCCGATGTAGTAATGTTAGGAAGATAGTGTCACTATCTGCGTAACATTACTACATTGGGGGAACTCCCCTCATAGCTCACTATCTGTCTAGCATTACTACATTGGGGGAACTACCCTCATAGCTCCACCGATAGACTGATGAAAGCAATATCTGCCTAATATTACTACATTGGGGGAACTCCCCTCATAGTTCACTATCTATCTAGCATTACTACATTGGGGGAACTACCCTCATAGCTCCACTGATAGACCGATGAAAGCATGTTGATATGCCTTCATTGGTCTATTGATGGAACTATGAGGGGAGTTCCCCCGATGTAGTAATGTTAGGCTGATAGTGTCACTATTAGCCTAACATTACTACATTGGGGGAACTCCCCTCATAGATCCACCAATAGATCATTGAAAGCATGCTCACTTGTTCATAGTGGCGATGTGTATTCCTCACAATCATTGGAAAGTTTATGCCTTTTCCTGTCAGGCGATAGGAAATATGCAAGGTGATTAATAAGAATGATGAGACTACATTTCTTACTACATGTTAGATCCAGTTAAAACAAAGGCTAATTCTTTTAGAAATTATACTTAAACATTGAACATATGCCAAGCAGATTGAGAATACTACACTAACAATCTCCAAAGATGAACATTTCAACAACATTAGTAATGTTGCTAAAGTTGTATGGGATTTATAATCCAAGTTTAAAAGGTCCAAGAAGGGAATTCACCTTTCATCAATAAATAACTGAACAACCTTCTCATTTTCCGCACTAAGGACACCAATCATAGTACCACCTGCTTGACCAACATAATAAGCAAGATCCATGGAAGGATACTTCACATTGTCTGGAGCTTTGAAGGTTAATGAACCCAACCTACATAAAACCATATGATATTTTCTTATTTTGGAACCTAATCATCTAGTTTGTGTATCACAACCATTTAAGAAGATAATTCAATCAACAATGACTAATTTTTACTCACTAAAGTTGATTGCTACACTAACAGCTTCAAATAAGTAACCACTACTATTCAAAAATAAAATCAGAAGGAAATTGTCTTAAGATTAAAAACACATACTTGCAAAGGTCAAGTCGAGGCCAAGTAATCTCTAAACATGGAACTCTCTCAGGCCATGACATTGTACACAATATTGGCAATCACATGTTTGGCCATCCCAATTGAGCCAAAATAGAGGAATCCTAGTAGATATAATTGATAAAAGCTCTATCAAACACATATGACATAGGTAGAAATGAAACATATAGTCCTAAACAAGAGAAATTTGTTATCATACCTATGTTTCTATCATTGAATGAATTATTGACTATGGGTGAATTACAGTCTCAATATCATCGTAGTCAGCTCCATAAAGATAGTGTTCTTTTATAACCTCAAGACCCTAGAAT
Source organism: Sequoia sempervirens (assembly GCA_007258455.2). Lineage (NCBI taxonomy): Eukaryota > Viridiplantae > Streptophyta > Pinopsida > Cupressales > Cupressaceae > Sequoia > Sequoia sempervirens. The sequence goes on along the minus strand of VDFB02067660.1, from coordinate 39,098 downwards.
CATAGGTGCACAATTTGGAAGGAAAATATCTTAACAAAATATTAAAACAAAACATTCAAATACAATAGAAATGAATCACAACAAAGCAAATATGATATACATTATTGAATAGGGTAGCAGAGTCAACTGTATTATTTTTCCCCATGTTCTAGTTAGGATGCTTAAGAGCATCTACAACTTTCACATCCTTCAGTTTCTCCACTGGCCAATCTCTAATGAGAAAACAACCCAACTAACCATCATCTATTTTCCTTAGGCCCAAGTCTATGAAAATCACTTCCTGAAAAGTCTTAGGTTCCATTTTTAATAAAAATATGCAACTTATGTCACATATAATGGATTAAGTTTAATCATATCCCAAACATAAAAAAATAGCAATCTTTAGCTTTTAATATAAAATCACTAGCATATTCACTGAATAGTGAAATCCTATACTTGTATGGCTTCAAAACATGCAAAACAGATGCTTTCAGAGCTGATAAAAGGAAAATTCAAAATACAATAGAAGGCAATAAACAACCACCTATAAATGCCAAGCTGACCTAGAAATATATTCAAGTGTTGTAGCTATGAGAGGTTGACAATGGAATTGGGGAGGTTATTTAAACCTTTGCAACTTTCTATTTTAAAGTGTTGTAGATGTGATAGGTTGCCAATGGAATCAGGAAGGTTATTTAAACCTCTACAGTCTTCTATGTTCAAGTGTTGTAGATGTGACAGGTTGCCAATGGAATCAAGAAGGTTATTTAAACCTCTATAGTCTTCTATGTTCAAGTGCTGCAGCTGTGACAGGTTGCAAATAGAACCAGGGGGTTATTTAAACTTTTACACATTTCTATGTTCAAGTGCTACAACTATGACAGGTTTCCAATGTAATGAGGGAGGTTATTTAAATCTATACACCCTACCATGTTCAAGTGTTGTAGCTGTGACAAGTTTCCAATGGAATCAAGAAGGTTATTTAAATGTTCACACCCTTCTATGTTCAAGGTTACAACTATGACAAGTTGCCAATGGAATCAAGAAGGCTATTTAAACCATGAAAACATTTTAGTTTTGAATGCTGCAGATGCAATAGATTGTCAATAGAATCAAGGAGGTTATTTAAACCTTTGAAAATTCCTATTATGTTCAAGTGCTACATTTGTGATAGGTTGAAAATGGAATCAGGGAGGTTATTTAAAACTCTACAACTTACTATTTTCAAGTACTGCAGATGTGATAGGTTGCCAGTGGAATAAGGAAGGTTATTTAAACCTCTACAATCTTCTATGATCAAGTGTTGTGACTGTGATAGGTTTCCAATAGAATCAATGAGGTTATTTAAACTTTTACACCCTTCTATGCTTAAGTGTAGTAGTTGTGACAACTTTCCAATGGAATCAGGGAGCTTATTTAAACCTCCACACTCTATTATATTCAAGTGTTGCAGCTATGATAGGTTGTCAATGGAATCAATTTCAGATTGGATTCTAGGTGCCAAATTGGGAGCCTTTGAACAAGGTATGGACATCCATTAAAGCATAAAGGATAGAGGAATTTTTTCAGATATTGTAGTTACAACTGCTCTTGTAGACATGTATGCTAAATGTGGGATCATAGACAAGGTACTTGAAGTGTTTGAAAAAATGCCTCAAAGAAATGTGGTCTCATGGACTACAATAATTGTAGGATATACACAAATTAGATCTGTTGAAAAGGCTTTAGAAACTTTCAAGCAAATGCAATTTGTAGGTTTAAAGCAAGACTCTGCAACCTTTTCCAACATATATAATGAAGAAGCATAAACTGAATGCAAAGCTTGTAGGTCTGCAAAATGGTCTGCCAGATCTTTTCTCCTAGGATAAAAACATTTAACCAAAACTAACCACACCTTTAGATACCTTTTTGGCTTTGTTAAAACATATTTCAAAGTGGGGTATAGGTCCTTTGGACCAAATGATTCAAAACTAATTGTCTCAGTCAGAATTATGCCTCTTTAGGCCTTGGCTACCATAGGGGTCTTTAGTTTCTTCTATCTCCAAACCCAAACTCTCAAAACCAATACTTGGATCACTCTTTATTTGGTCTGCACAAGCTTATTATTCCATGAAAAGCTCACTTCTAAAGGAATTTTCATAAACCCTAGACTCTAACCTCCATCTTTACTCAGAAAACCCTAATTTCAGACTAGGGCAGTGATTATTCACCACACTAAACTCATCCTCTTGATCTATAACCTTTGAAATATGAGAATAGATACTATAAAAGGTAAACTCACCAAAAATTGAGAGCTTTCACCAGATAAAATAGAAGGAATACAATTTCATCAACATAATGGTCACATGTATAGAGGGCCCTTACTTCCTCAGAGTAGTTGATTATTCATGGCATTGCAAGGATACGGATAATCAATTCCAAATCCTTAGAGATTCTTTGAGGAGGTTGGGCCAGAGAATGTGTGCAAGTAGTGAGAGATGTGGCCTATGTGTAGATATTTGTAGGGAATTTGATTGAGGCTGCCACATGAATGTCTTGATCAAAACCTCTAAAATTGTTTAATTGGATGCCAATATCTTCAACAAAAACTCAAATTGTTTAATTTTATGTCTATTTTTCACTTCACAAATATCCTAATTTGGCATCATGTATCTCTTCAAATAGATGCCCTAGTTAGGAATCTTGTACCTCCATAGTTGGATGTCCTCATGTTGGATCCTTTACCCCCTTGTCAAAACATGTTCCTCACTATAACTAGGCATAGAAATTTCATTTATCTTTCTACTAGCTTTTAATTTAAATTTCAATGTTTTACAAAAGGAATGTTAAAAATTTACACATTTAAGTGTAATTCATCTAATGTCATCTTGTTTTAAACTTCACAACTTTTGTGAACCCTCTTCATACCCGCCTATGCCAAATTGGGAGCCTTGGAACAAGCTATGGACATCCATCAAAGCATTAAGGATAGAGGAATTTTGTCAGATATTGTAGTTGCAACTACTCTTATAGACATGTATGCTAAATGTGGGATCATAGACAAGGCACTTGAAGTGTTCGACAAAATGCCTCAAAGAAATGTGGTCTCATGGACTGCAATAATTGTAGGATATACACAAATTAGATCTGTTGAAAAGGCTTTAGAAATTTTCAAGAAAATGCAATTTGTAGGTTTAAAGCCAGACTTTGCAACCTTTGCTAGCATCCTCTCTGCCTGTTCCAAAATGGAAGCTTTGGAATAGGGTATGGACATCCATCAAAGCATAATAGAAGGGGGATTTTCATCTAATATTATAGTTGCAAATGCTTTGGTTGACATGTATGAAAAATGTGGAAGCATAGAGAAAGCATGCAAAGTTTTTGATAGAATTCCTCGAAGAGATATCATCTCTTGGACTGCAATTATTGTTGGATATGCACAAAATGGATTTGTTGAAAATGCTTTAGAAACTTTCAAACAAATGCAATTGGTAGGTATAAAGCCAAATTCCACAACCTTTTCCAACATCTTTCCTTCCTGTGCCAAAATGGGGGCTTTGGAATAGGGTATGAACATCCATCAAACCATAAAGAATAGAGAAATTTTGTCAGATGTTGTAGTTGCAACTGCCCTAGTAGACATGTATGAAAAATGTGGAAGCATAGAAAAGGCATGTGAACTATTTTAAATAATTCCAAAAAGAGATAACATCTCATGGAATACGATGATTGTGGGATATGCAAAAATGGATTTGCTGAAAAGGATTTAGAAACTTTCAAGCAAATGCAATGAGTAGGTCTGAAGCCAAATTCCACAACCTATGTCAACATCCTCCTTTCCTATGCCAAAATGGGAGCTTTGGAGTAGGGTATGAACATGATGCAAGGGATAATGGTCTTCACCTTAACAACACAATCCAAGTTAGATAAATCATTAATCAAGGCCACAAAACTTAGACTCAACAACTTTCCACTATAACCCTGCCTTCAACCTAGTAGGTTTGCAAATCTATTTTTGCCAACTTTTGTCACAAATTTTCTTAAAAACTATAGGGACTCTTGATAGTTTTGAATACCCCTTTGGGCCAACTTTAACATGTGCCAAAATCAACTAGGGTTTCTTTGGAGGAAAACACCCCAAAGCTTGATTCCACGTTGTCCCTAAAGACCAATTAGGTCTATTTTGCAAAGCAAGACCTCTCAAATCTCACAAGCAATTTTCAAAACCCACTCAAATCTTCTAGACTGACAATAAAAAGACATATTCATTGGGTTTTAAGTCTCCAATTCCTTTGTATAATGTTGAACCAAAAAACCCTTAATTTCCTTCAATTTAGCTAGGGTTTATTCAAACTCTGGGTTCCAAAAATCATATAACCTTGAGAATGCCACCAACATACAAGCTAGGGTTTATTCTAATTATTGGTGAAAAGAGTCCTTGTGGCATGTACTTTCATGTTTTGAAGTTTCAGACCATAAGGTGAAGGCTAGTATGTGAGAGGTGAAAGTTTAGGACTGAAAATCTGTGTACAGTCTAGAAAATAGAGTTTCAAGGTGGTTATCATCTAGGGTTGGTTCAAATACTTGGGAAGAAGGAATTTTGATGGTTAAATAAGCATATTCAGGTCCAAAAAAATATGTTTGAAGGTTTGGTAAAGAGTTTTCAAGATTAGATCTTGTAGAATCAGAATCCCTGGTGCTTGACTGGCCTAATTAGGCCTAAATTCTAGTGGGGACAATCATTTTTGGAGTTTATTTTCCTAAGAAACCCATGTTGGTTTTCATATATGTTTTAGAACCCCTTTAGTGGAATCCATAAAACTGATCATAGTCTAAAAAGGAGTACTACACTTTGAGATATCTCTGATAGTTCCATAAGGCATGGCTACAAGGAATGTAAGCAGTCAATGAAAGAATGTTAGCCAAAGCAAGAAACCTATGTTCCTAGAGTATAAGGTGAGTTTATTCATGTTATTTCAAGCCTAGTAAAGTTGTCCCAAGTGTTAAATTAGTTATTTGTAGCATGGAAAGCATATTTGGGTTTTGTGGCTTATGAGTGCCATAGTTGCACATTGAGGATAGGTTGAGAGAATAAGTCATCAATTGATCTGGAGGTTGAGTGTTTTGGAGCCTCTAGTGAGTTTGAAGAAGATAATTTGACTTGTTTGGTTCAGAAGGAGTGAAAGCTCAGATTTTTGCCTTTGTAGAAGTCATTGTTTTAAGTAGTTTTCTTATGAACTTGAAGGAATAGAAGGGATTGAGTCCCTGATTGTAAAATTTGTAATCATGTGAGTGATGGTTTCTTCCTTTGCATTGCATCAAGTAAGTAGTATTGCATTATACCTAAATTTTATCATTATGTGTGCATGGTTGACCTTCTTTCTCGTGCTGGCTATCTCAAGGACACTCTAAACAATATCATTAAGATGCCAGTTAAACCTATGGTGGTTGTGTGGATTTGTTTTCTTGTTGCTTGTAGGTTACATATGAATATAGGCTTAGGAGAATTTAAAGCCACACTACTCTTCAATTTGGATCCTAAAAATGCGGCGACTTAAACATTAATCAACATTGAAAGTGCAAATCAACTTGCCCCAAATATTAGTGATTACCACCGATTGGTGGATGGCTAGAAAGTGTTGAGTGGTTTTATTCACTGAAGTGCAAACATCGCTAAAATCCACTAGTTCATGCCATGTGGACATATCATATGCACCTAGCCTCCTACTTTCCATCAATGGCCACAATTTGTTCCTCTTAAGATTGAAACCTTCAATAGGTAGTTGAGGAGATTGGTAGCTCGATCTAATAATATGCTACAATACACTAGATTGTGCCAAGTAGCCACCATTTCCAAATAGGGACCCTAAAACAGAATTGTTGCACCTCTATCCCAATAAGGATCATACACCTCAACATTCCTTTGAAAAAGGCTCCATGTTTGAGATGCCCATGCTAACAATAGAGACCTTTTTGGCATATCAATATATGGATGGCCACAGTATGATTCCAATAGAGAAGGAATAATATTAACAGGTCACAATGAGCTGCAATATTATCTATCCCTTACAAATCAACAATTACCAATTGAGAGCCAGTTTATCTCAAAATTAGTAGATCATTTAAATGCAAAAATTGTCCTAGGTACACTTCAAAATGCAAGGGAGGCATGTACATGGTTGGGATACACTTATCTTTACATTCGCATGCTACAAAACCTAGTTCTATATGGTATATTTGCTAATGCTTTACAGAAAGATGATACCTTAGAAGAGAGAAGGGTAGACTTGGTAAGAATAGCTATGATTTTCAATTTAGTACATAGTAATTTTACTATGGTATTGTTAGACAAGTATGACACTTGCATTTTACTTTAATGGTACTTGTTAGTGCTTCTAATAATTGAACTCTTTATGTTAACAGATACATTCAACTGCAACTATCTTGGATAAAATTAATTTGGTGAAATATGATTGGAAAAGTGGATATTTCAAGGTTAATGATCTAGGACAGATAGCCAGTTATTACTATAACACTCATGGGACAATGGCTACTTATAATGAGCACTTGAAGTGAACAATGGGTGATATTGAATTGTGTCAATTTTTTTCATTAATTGAAGAATTTAAATATGTGACAATAAGAGAAGAAGAGAAGATGGAACTTGCAAAGCTCTTAGACCGTGTTCCTATTCCAGTGAAGGAGAGTTTGGAGGAGCCAAGTGCCAAGATCAATGTTTTTCTCTAGGCTTACATTTCATAGCTTAAGCTTGAAGGTCTCTCCCTCACATCTGATATGGTGTTTATTACTCAGGTATGTATTTATATTGAAAACCTATGTATCACAAATCATAACCATTTTATCAATTTATAAGTGGGTGACTTGAATTTTGTATCCTTTGTAATGCAAATGATAACCATTTTCTTCCTTTTTATAAGTGGGTGACCTAAGAATTTTGTGTTGTCCACAAAAATCTAAATTTAGCCTTGAGGATGTTGTGCATGTCTACCCTCTTGCTTCTATTTCTAACCATACAACCCATCCTTAAGTCCTATCTTCTCCAACTCATTCACCTTTGATAGATAGAAGGAATTTACAATTTGTTGTGGAAGTTGTTGGATGATGCATGCTATGTAGTTCTAAATACATTATTTTTCTTTGGTTATGTGTTGTAGAGTGTAGGTCGCCTCCTTAGAGAAAATTTTGAGATTTTTCTAAAAAGAGGATGGGCTCAGTTAACAGAGAAGACACTTAACCTATGCAAGATGGTTGGAAAGTGCATGTGGAGTGTTCAAACTCCACGTCGGAAATTTAAAGGCATTCCAAATGACATATTGACCAAAATTGAGAAGAAAGATTTAGCTTGGGATCAGTATTATGATCTTTCAGCCCAGGAGATTGGAGAGCTCATTCATTTTCCAAAGATGGGAAAAACCATTCATAGATTTGTGACAAATTGATAAAAAAGGATTGTAAATACCTGGGTTTGAATAGGATTGAAGTGCCTGAACTACTGATACAAAGCTTCATATGAAGGATTTATTAATGCAAGGGAGGCATGCACATGGCTGGGATACACTTATCTTTACATTCGCATGCTATGAAACCCATTTCTATATGGTTTATCTGTTGATGCTTTACAAAAAGACAATACCTTAGAAGAGAGAAGGGAAAACTTGGTAAGCATAGTTGTGATTTTCAATTTAGTACATAGTAATTTTACTATGGTATTGTTAGCCAAGTATGAATGAAAAATGCAATTTTTTAAATACTTTTTGATTTCTAAATCTGGCCAAGTACACGATTTCTTGTGAGTCTTAGTGACTTCGGTTGACTTTTTCCTAAAAAATTACATGTTTTAAGTTTTAACCAAAAATCAACGACAAGTTTTCGAAGCGATTACTTTCCATCCAATTTTCTTAGCGAGTACTCACAAGTTCTTTAAACTATGCTTTAACACATTTTGTGTTTCTGCAGTGCATCATTATGTAATACCATTTTTAAAGATTCAGCCATGTGTTAATGTTTGAGTAGTCAAGTCTCAGGACACCTTTCACAACTAGTAACCAAGAACCCATCTCTCATGAATTTGAATGGTCTGCTTGGCACTTATTTCATCTATGTAATGTTCACAACTTCATAGGGATGAAGCACCAAGACTTACCAAGAGATCACCCATCCCAGTATTATTCCAACTCAAACACATTTAATTATGGAGTCTCTCCTACAATCAAGCCCACTTAGATTGCTATCCTATTTCAAAACCTTAAGCTAGTATTGTGCTTTATGAACCATAAATTGTGGGGATCCTTAGCTCTTTCATTTTTATGCATTTTTAGGAAACTTCTATATCAAATATTTCAACACAATGACTCTGACTTTTGGAATGCAATGTGACATTCAGTAAATAGGAAAGGATGATTTCAAGAAGAAAGAAGCACAACATTTGATAAACTCCACGGGAAAAAGGTAACTTGAATGTTTATACTTTATTAATCTATCCAACATAGAAATGGTCTGGTGTTGAAGATTATTGATTATCTAAGAAAACATATCTTCCATGCAACTTTCACAATATGTAAAATCATATACAAGAAAGCTTCCAATTTTAAAGATATTTTCAATCAACATCATTCAACAGTCAGCCTGTAATGTCTTATAGTTAATCAAACAAAAAGTTCCAATTTGCATCTATGAAACTTATTGTGCTTCAATCGTTCATTGAACTATGCTCTGCAGAAAAAAGAACCATATATCTAAATCCAAAATCTTTACCATAGAAGTCCCTCATAATCAAATTAGCAACTAGAAAAGGAACAAAATATTGTTTATGTAACGTGAAAACTAAAACTTGAACTCCTAGAAACAATCAATCTAATACCCTTCATAAGAACAATAATAGTCTTGTTGATGAACAAAATCTACTAGAACCTTTTAAGATCATTGTAGAATAATTCAATTATCTACTAGGAAAATATTAAATATTTTGAAGCTTGTTATTTATAGAGTGAGAAATTTTTTATATTCCTGCAAGGGGGGTCCAAGATTACATCTCAGCAGCTTACTAATCAGATTGCATAGAAATTTTTAATTTTTAAAGGATGATTTTTTTTTACAAGTAAATAATAGTGGTAGAATATTTACAACTCAAAAAAAAGTATAGAATATATGTATTACAGGTTGGCATTGAAGATTAAAAATGAATGTATATGAATATATGTTTATTTTGGCAAATAATTTTATCTAACTTTTAAATTTAAATGAAAATTTGGTTATGAACATATTAGAGAATTTACAAAAGATCCCCATATTTGGGAATTTTTTTGAAATATGGTTTAAACCTAAAAATTACCTTTATGTTTCTCTTTTGTTTACCAGCACTTAGTGGGGCTCCCAAGTTCAAATCCCATCTGCAAAGAATGTCCATGACAAGTGATACATACTGCTTGTTGGATAACAACCAATTCCTACAACCTGGAGATTACACTAATCCTAAGAGGAACCCCCTCAAAGGCACGATAGGTCAAAACACTAAAAAACCAAAACTCTCACATGTGTACACCCAATAAAAGGATCTACCTAACAAGTAAGCTTGAAACATGGAGTAATATTCATAAGGAAAAAAATCATCTTGGTCATTTTATTATATGACTTGGAACCTCAAAGGTTCAAGCATCATAGTTGTTGAAAAGCAGACCACAGGCTAAAGAACATTTTTTCTTCACAATTAAAACTAATTCCTTGAAGTTGAATAAAATTATCACATCATAGATAAAAGCACAATATGTCTTTGAAATTAAAGATAGCTCCTGAACCTAAATAAAATGAGTTCCATTATAAAATCAAATGGACTGTGAAGGGGGATCCAAGTTCAAAGTGCAAAAAGCATGATTGTCATGATAAAGAGTTGAAATTCTATAAAATGGGGCATCCCATGTAAACCCTAGGAAACTGACATTGGGTGCAAGTATGTGGAGAAGTTGATGATAGGGTTAACAAACTAGAGCCCACGGTCCAAAGATTATATCAAAAAGGGAATTTACCACATCTACCAAACAAAGCATATTGAAATAGATTACCACACAAAATGTAACTTAAACCAAACCAGTGGCACTCTAAAAATGGAAATGAAGACAAGGAAGCTCAATGGAATAAATATCCCATTAGTGAACCAAAGGAAAATCTTGTTAAAGAAGGGATAAAAATGAGTAACAAAGAAACCTTGCTATTCTCCCCATGCAGATTATGTAGGTCAAACCTTTCATTTAATGTCAAAGGCCTACTTGAATTAAAAGGAAAGAGGGGTCTATTACCCCACTTGTTTTTGAAATACTGAAGATTCCAAGTTTCTAGTCTATCAAGAAAATCAAGTATCTGAAGTACTAGAGATTCCAATTTTCTAGTCTATTGGGAAAACGAAGTATCCATGTCCTTTTATTCATTTGAAACCAAATCAATTGATGATAAAAGCTCAGTAATTTGATATATGACAAGGAATGCACCATGCTAGTTTCAAACCGTGATTTTTTTCTCATGATCATATTCTACTAAGTTATTGGTCGTAGGTGGTCTCTACTTAATTTAACAAAAGCTATAATTTTAAAAATAGAACCCAAAAGTGTTAAATAAAGAAATTGCACAGTGCACTACCGATGAATTTAGCCTAGTCTACAATGTCCTAATTAAAACCCAAAATATGGTGAGGAAGGATTGAACTTTTGAAGAATTTACCCTAAACTACATTTTTTTCTAAGTAGATCCTAAAGGTGCCAAAAAGGAGTTGAAGTAGTGATGAGTTTAGGCTATAGAGAAATATTTGAAGAACTACCTAAATGTTTCAAATACACTAGGGAAGAATTTAACCTAGACTACAACTCTAAAAGTAGAACAAAAAAGTGGTTACAATTAAATGTATTCCTGAATTCGACCAGATAATCTTACACTAGAAATTTTACTATTAGAGACAACCAAAACAAAATTCCACAGAACATTATTAGGATTGTGAATCATTGCAAATTATAATGTGGGTCTATGTTATTCCATCTTCACCTTCCAAGCATTGCATAAAAGTCCATTTATTGATATGAAGGTGCCAAATGAACACTTAGTAAACTGACCTATAAATTAAACCACAATTTTCCCAAGCTTTTCTCAATGGTAAATGGGATGTAAATTTGAGAGTTAAGGCTTACTGGGTCTATCTGGTTCTACAAAAATTGAAGTAATGAGCCCTAGAAAAGATAATATCATCATGTGCTTCTTGTTTGTTTCTAAGACAATGCAAAAAATGGTGTTTACCGAGAGATGGGGAAAATAAACCACATTTTGTCTAAAATGCAACAATTTAAACAATAATTACCTACTAAACGCTTGCCTCGAAAAGTGGTTTGTCTCTCTGAACAGACCCATCCTCAACACGTTCTCCACGCTTCTCCTTAGCTTCCTCCAACTGACCCTCATCAAAATCTTATTTTCAGGTTGTATCTCGCCAAATTGGAGAAGTGAAAGGTCAATACCAATGAGGAAGAGTTTGGAGGAGAGGGAAACCAATAGTGGTGGGAAAGTGCAAAAAACTATGAAAAACATCCCAAAAATTCATTTAATCATCTTGCATTGATATGGACACAATTTTATTAGTTAATTTCTATGAATAATTTTTTTTTAAAATATTGATGGAATGTCATAATTTTTAGATTTTAGTCTATGGTATAATTTAATAGTTTCACTTTAATATATGTAAATATTTTTTATGAATAATATATTTTTTTAAATATTGATGGGGTGTCATAATTTTTAGATTTTAGTCTATGGTATAATTTAATAGTTTGAATTTAGTATATGTATAGTTTCGCTTTAATATATGTAAATAATTTTTATGAATAATTTTTAAAAAAAATATTGATGGGGTGTCATAATTTTTAGATTTTAGTCTATGGTATAATTTAATAGTTTCAATTTAGTATCTATAAATGAAACGAGTGGTATTAATAGCATATGTAGTTGAATAATACAATTCTATGTCTTTATATGTGGCAAATGGTTTGAAGCAATGGTAAATGAATTAGAATTTTCAAGAAGCAACTCTTCTAAAATAACAAATGTAATGTGTTTCGCATTCATTCATAGAAGCTTCAAATTTAATGCACTTCTAGCCAATGCTAAGTGGCAATGGTAGTAATATATACCTGGGAAATTTATTTTTTATTTATATATGTGTTCATTTAAATTATGTATGTTAATATGTTAGAGAGTATGTGTTGAAGTTAGAGCTCCCTAACATAATGAGTAATAAAAGTTAAAGAATGTAAATGTTAAAATTGTTTATAAAATATGTGAAGGCCTTAAGACTGCACCGAGGCAATGCCTTCCACAATAGATATTTTTGGTGCACCAAGGAACCTAGGTGGTCAAATGGCCTACTTAGGTAGAGGTCCCATGAGGGGGGCTTGAGCTCTATCAATTATGATCAAATTCAAAAGAAAAAAGAATAGAGGAGTAATAGTCATTTATTTAGTCATTTAGTTGTGATTTTACCCAATTACCAAATTAGTCACTTATAAATGACTAAATTAGTCATTTATTTTTAAAATACTACTAGTGTTAGTCACGTGACTAAATTTTTTAGCCATGTGACTAAAATTTTTAGTCACGTAGTCATTTATTTTCCAAATTCTACTAGTGTTGCAATGGAGATTAACATCCCTTTTTTCCCATCCCTCTTCCAATTCTTTTAAATCATAGATTTTTTCCCTTGTTTCCTCCTTGGATTCTTTGGCTAACTCTAGGAGATCATTTCCTTCTTTGATTAAGGATTTTATATCCTCCTTAAAATTGTTATCAATCAAATCCAAAACCTTTGACATCTTTACATCTAGATCAGCCTTCAATCCTTTCTCCTCCTTTAGGCCTTTATTATTTTCCTCATCACTACACATCTCCTCCATTTCTCAAGCTTGATCTTTTCCCCCTCCATACTTTGGGTTCTAATCTATTGCATCCTCCAAAGGATAATCATTTTTTTCTTCACCATTTTGTTGAGCCTCTTTAACATTCCACCTCCACTCAACTTGTTGTGCTTGTTTCCTTCGTCCCAAAACTCGCACCATCCTACCAATAAGGTTTGGGTCAAATAGTAAGCTCTACCTCCACTTTCCCCATTCCATAATTATTTCCAACTCTCGTCAATGAGAACTATTAGGATTATTCTCCATACAAATTATAATACAAGAATCTATACTATTGGGGTTTAACCATTCCTCGGATTAGATGTATTAACCCAATTGATTCCCAATGTCCTCCAAAGCTTTAGACTCCCCATATTCCAATGAAAGATTTGGGAGTTTGATCTAGTCTTGTAGCCTCTCCATATTATGCCTATTCAGATCAAAATTGGTTTCCCATTTTCTGATGTAAACGTTGTACCCATCCATAAACCATAGCCCGCCCATAATTTATTATTTTACCTTATGGAATGGGAAAATTACAACAAAGTATTCATTATCCAATGGATTTATTTGTAGATCTTCACCCAACACTCTAACCACCATTTCTATAATCATTTCCAATTTAATTCTCTCTCATACCATTTGACCAATAAACCATAATTTTCTAGGTGATGCATTATCAATCTCATTATGTTTGATCGGATCACTTTTTCTTTACTATCTTCCAACCTTGTGAATTCATTATTTCTCCTCAGTCACTTGTTGCTCCAATTTTTCATAGGGCACTTACCATTCTTACCAAACCCTCCATTATTTTGAAAAACATTTACATTCATTTTCCTAGCTTTTCTCATGGGGTAAGCATTTGAACCTGTAGCAAATGGAGGCACTGATCGTGGATCCATGAATTTCTACTTACATTTCCAATTATCATATGCCCTAGTAGAGGGTGGTCGCCACTATTTTTTTTCATATCAAGGATTTCCATTTCGATTGTAGAAATCTCTTGCATTACCTTGTCTCTATTCATCCCAAGCACCCCACTGTTACACCCCATGTGTTATTACCTATTTACTATTACCTAGTCTGGTTAAAATGCTTTAATTATGAATGTGTTTTGTATATCAATATTAATAGAAATATTATGAAGGAATTTTTAATTCAATTTGATGTTTTATAATGATTATGAAGATGAAATATATGATGCATATGAATGTATTGTTATTGGTTAACTACTGTTGTAATGTACTAAGATGAATACAGGAATAGATTCAAACCTCCAGAAGAGAGGGGAAGTTTCATTCTAGAGAGGAAATTGGTCTAGTAACCTTGAATGAGCCTAATCAAGCATACACAGACTCACACCCTAGTTGGTCTATGTTGAGTCGAGTTAGTTCAGGGAAATGGTAAGTGATTTTTTAGTTTTGGTTTGCAAATGTTTTGTATTGTTTTATGGTTTCAATATTTGAATGATCTTGATTGGAAAATGGTATTAAGTATTTAATTCAAGTGAAATTCCTTCCTTGCATGTTCCTATTTATTTATTAATCATAAACGTATATACATAAAATGCATATATGTATATATGTATGTGTCTATGATAAACTCATACATATGAGTAAAGACGTGCATGAGTATATGTAGGTAGACGTATCTACACATGCTCCTGAATGGATTACATATGCATGGGAATATCAATTGGACGAATGTGACATATATATACACTTTATGTATATATGTTAATCGATGAAAATGAGAATATATGTGTTTATGTCAGGATATTAAAATAATGATATATATACATAATAATATTAATGCATATTTATATGTTGAATTAACAAAACAACTAAGAGGCCAGTGAATCAGTTGTAGCAAATTAAAACATCAAAACCCTCAATAGTAATCAAATCGGCATGCATTTATTAAACCCTTATTCTGTTAAAGTGATTAATCATGAAATGCAAACAAAAAAAATAAAATAGCAACACTATACACAAGAGAACACTATATTTATGTGGAAAACCCAATGAGGGAAAAAATCTAGTAAGGATTAGCTCACAATATAAGTAATTGAAAAATTGGTACAAAGGCTCATTGCTTGAATAGGGCACACTTTCCAGAAAGGCTCACAGCTAGGGATCACTGCTAAAGAAATAAATAAAGAAGATAGAAGAGAAATTTTACACAGAGAAACAAATCTCAATACAATAGAGAATCCACCACAAATGCTCCAACACTTTTGCATCCTTGTTTGAAATATTGTATAGACACCTTCAGCTCACTGCATTCAGAATTCCAACACTTTCAAGTTCTCACGAATCTGCTCAAACTCACACTCTACTCTTTAGAAATTTGCATTAGTTGGATCAAACACATTTTTATTTCTACCTTTTCTATCTTAACAACCTTCAACATCTCCACTCATACTTATACCATCCTCAACCTTGAAAAATTTCTCCAAGATTAGCAATACATGCTTCACACTTTGTAATTTCAAATTAGGTTGGAACTAAGTGTTCTCGTGGTAGATAGGAATGAAAGTGGACCAAAACAACACTTAATTAGGACCCAAATTAAATTTCACATGCCACACTATGCCTTCATCAATACTTGAACATCTTTGAATGTAGTGTAAACACTAGGTTGGATGTTACCCATGAAAACACATTAAACATTAAGTACACACTTCCTTAAATCAATCTGAAACTTCTAGAAAAAAAAATTCACTTGAACATGATCCAAGAACATCCTAAAAACCAGCAACTTCCTTTGCAACAAATCTCACCTAAAGATTATAATCATTATGTTTGTTTAGTCAACATTACTAGATACTGCAATACTCTCTAACTCAAAAGACCTTCTTTCAACATGTATAGCTATGAGTCCTTTTGACACAAACAAGATAAAAAAACCATTAAATCTCCTTTAGAACCACAAGTCCTAAAAAAAAATAATGGAGAAATGTGGAGTAAATACATTTCTCCTAGACACCTTTGTACAACACTACAAAACTAGTTCACATACTGGTGAACACAAATTCCTTTGATCAATGATCTGAAAGCCCAAATATTGGATATAGAAACCTTAAAAAACTCTAATCAGCATATCCAAACCACAAAATCAAACCTTCAACCTAGAAGAAATGTGAAGAAAAACCAAAACAAAACTAGAACACCTTTGCAACAACTTGTTTCCTCTTTATTCACAATTTTCTCAATATCCTCGACATCCTCATCATGCAACCAATTTCCTTAACATAGTTGACATTAGTGACAATACCAATATATAGACATCCTATTGACATTAATGGAAACACCTTCATACTTGCAACAATATCCCCCTTTGTCATTGATGGCAACACAAGATGTGAAAAATCATCAAAGACAATACACTAGCTCTGAATACACTTTCTTATGATTTCCTTTCTTTTCTCCCCCTGAGTAGATAAACCTTTTCACATGATACTTTCTCCCCCTTTGACATCAATGTAAAATGATAAGATTTTTTACATTAATCCCCCCTTTGACACTGAAGCAAGATATGTGCTCTGATACTCCCCCTTAGGAGTACACCTAACCAAATCAGTAACCTAATGACAACACATAACACTACCTACTCCCTCCAAGAGGTAGCCACCAACATTAGTCCAATAAAGATGTGAATCCATAGATCCACTAGACTGATGCATGTCCATATGCATCTAGTTTAAATAAGGAGGGGCAATAACCCCCAACTTCTCATGAAGATACTCACAAGTATCCTTAGGAAGAACCTTTATAAATATGTAAGCAATCTAATCCTTTGTAGGTACATATTCAAGTTTCACCTCATTCTCCATAACCTTCTCTCTTAGAAAGAAATACCTAATTGATATATATGCTTTGTCCTTGAATGCATCACTAGATTCTTTGAAATGTTAATTTCTTGTATTATCACAAAAGATAAATATAGGATCATCATACACTACTCTGATATCTTTTAATATCTATCTCATCCAAAAAACCTATGTGCAGCATGATGTTGAAATATACTCAGCCTCTGCAGTGGATAAAGAAACTGAATCTTGCTTCTTACTTAACCATGATGCCAATCTACATCTAAGAAAGAATGCATCACCACTTGTACTTTTCCTATCATCAACACAACCAACCCAATTTGCATCTATATAAGAACTTAATATGAAATATGTATCCTTAGGATACCATAATCCATAATCTAGAGTGCCTCTTAAATATCTAAATATCCTTTTCACTACTGCAATATGTGTTTCTTTAGGTTCTTCTTGAAATCTAGCCACAAGACAAACTACATGCATGATATTCAGTTTAGTATCAGTTAGATATAGAAATACACCAATCATAGATCTATATTTTCTCTGATCAGCCTTAGGTGAATCATCATCCTTTCTCAAACTACAACTAGTCACCATAGGAGTGCATACTAGTTTTGTTCATCTTCCATTCCAAACTTCTTCAACATCTCTTTGACATAATTAGACTGTGAAATGAAAACACCTTTATATATTTGATTGATTTGTAACCCAAGGAAGAAATTCATCTCCCCAAACATTGACATCTCAAACTCTTTTTGCATCTCTTCAATAAATTTCTTACACTTAGCTTCATTGTCTTCAAAGATAATATCATCCACATACAAAACCATTATCAATATTTTTTCTTTCTCAACTTTGAAGTAAAGATTAATATCTATGGTGCCTTTACTGAATCCTTGCTATATCAAATATTTGTCCAATCTTGCATACCAAGATTTGGGAGCTTGCTTCAATCGATATAATGCCTTTTTAAATCTACATACCATATCTAGTTGATCTGACAACTAAAATCCTTCTGGTTGTTCCATGTAAAGCTATTCTTCCAATTCACCATTAAGAAAATAAGACTTCACATCCATCTGATAAAATTTAAAGTCCTTGTATGCTACAAATACCAAAAACATTCTGATAGCTTCCATCCTAGCCACAAGGGAAAACATCTCCTCAAATTCCTTCCACTTGTGAGTAACCCTTACACACAAGTCTTTCCTTAATTCTCACCACTTCTCCATTCTCATTCAACTTTTTTTTGAATACCCACTTAGTTCCAATTATGTTCTTATTTTCTAGTCTAGGAACCAATTCCCAAGTCTGATTTTTCTCAATTTGCATAAGTTCTTCTTCCATTGCCTTCATCCAATGTTCATCTTTGCATGCCTCACTCACTATTTTAGGTTCAATTATAGAAATTAAACACATATTAACCTCAACTTCAAAAGCTCTACTTCTTGTTAATACTCATTTCCTCTTGTCTCTAATGATTTGTTCTTTGGAATTGTTATCAACTGAGTGTGCACCTTTGTTGAACTAGGTTCAACCACCCTCTAAAACATGGGAATGATCTCCAAAGTGTGGGCTCTGATAGTTGAGATCAAGTCTCTAATTGAAGAGTTGGTTCTCTTTGGGACAATCACCTAAAAACTACTTCTCGTTGTGAAAAGGGAGAGAAAGATAACGTGAAATGAAACCTATACTAATACGGTGATGCACCAAAAGGGTTCTTCAAACCTACACTGCTATTTTGGAACTTACAATATGACCAAAATGAAAAAGTTGCTTCAGCACAACTCAAGTTTCTATATGCTTACACATAAGTTTTTCATAGGAAAAATGAGGCATTTTTTCCAATTCTAAAAGGAAAAAAAGAAACTATCTCCACAATTAGAAGTTTCTAAAACCATTATCATAACCTATGACCTGCATACGACATACATATTTCTGTAATAAGTTGCTTAAAGAATGAGACATAGATTGAGGATTTATATCAAATCATAGAAAAAACATCTATCATTCATATTTGCACGCAAAAATAAAATTGGAGAAGGAAAAATACTTGTATTTATTGATCAAAAGAAGTGTTTACATAGCTATATAAGTTTGGAAATAAGAGTTAAATCTGCTACTCTAGCTAGGAATAAATTTAAAAATGTTATAATGCCAAGACTAGAGAGAAAAGAACTAATTGAAAATTTATTCTAAAGCCTTCTTATATGTTGTTCAATAGCTTACATGAGAATAGGAACATGTGTGAAAGAGAGAAGGATAAGTCTTTACTCTGGCTTACTGAGTCAAGCTCCTTTGGTCGTCCAAATTTGTAATTCCTACTTTGCAACCCATTAACAAGCTCCAATAAGGTGTTTTAGTGGTGAAAAAGTCATGCCATGATCTTATCTACCATTAAGGATCATAAAACAACTTCTATAAACTTGTAACTACTCCAAAATTGGGTCAAACTACCTCCTAGATATTTTCCAATTGTTGGACAACTCTTCAAACCACCCTAGATTTTGGTCAACAGCTGCACAACTCAAAAAAATCCTCCTAGATGCTTGGAAGCAAGCACAACTAATCATAAATGCATGGTAAGGAGTTGTAACTACTCATTCAACTCACCAAACTACCCTTTTAACTACACTTTTACCTTTTTCTCACTTTACTTGTAGTCCAATCTTGCTTCATTCTATGAACTTTTAATATTATAATGCTACAATACTACCATTAATCTCTTATAAGCACCCGTGACTAACTTTTCATGCTCATTAAATGTTGCTCACTATCTTTTATAAGCATTTGGGACTGTCACAGAACTGCATTTTAAGATATATTCTTATATTTTTCCATATTGTCATAACTCAGAATCCTCCTTTGATTGGCTCTGCTATCAATGATATATGTTCTATCATTGTTTTAATGTTATTAATTTTTTACCTAATTCTTATGACTATTCCATTGAATGTTTGTTGCTCCTTGTGCGACTTTTCCCAGTGAGAAATGACTACTATGTGACATGAGCTCTCAAAATCACTTAATTGGTTGACAAACCTTACTTATTGGATTGTAACTACCTTTACTTTTGATGAGTCCCAAAGGTTGAAATGGCCATCCTTTACTCTCACTATTCTTTTATTTCATGACTTTGAAGGTGTTGTTCATAGTGAGGGTTTAATGAAAATCCTTTGTCTTCTATGCTTACATGTCTTGATTTGTTGCTCCCTTTGTACTGTCAATGAACTGGTGAAAAATTCTCAAAAATTACGAACTCGGTTTGCACAAAATTTATTGGGTTTTTTCATTTTTTTGTTTTCCAATTTCTATCAAAAAATCATGAAAATATAGTTCATATTTTTCTAGATATGACTGAAGCACAAGCACTCCCTTGAATGTCTTCTTGAATAGGTTTACTACATCATGAAATGGCCTCAAAAAATCTAAGAGAGATCTGGTACTTTCAAACATTTGAATGTTGCTTGCTCAAATGCATCTTTATACTATACTTTTCAAAGAGTGCTTCCTTCATCACTATGTTGCTCTTTACACTGCTCATTCTTGTGACTGTCCATATGGTGTTCCATGTGACATCCACTATGTTTTTTACCTTTTGGAACATATAGCAGCTATTCATGCTATCTCTTGATGTTAGAAAATGCATCCATGTCTTAAGATTTAATACAATATTTAAAATCTTGAAACATTCTATCACAAAAAGCTGCACCATGATCACCATTCTCCTTAAAACATGCTCTAAAACCCTTTTTTATTTGTAGAGATGACTTTCCTTGCTATACTGTCATTCTTGTGACTAGATATTGACTCATGGGAGCTTTGAAGGGATAGTATTACAAAGGAGAAACTACAAAATCTTTGAGAATAACTCAGAATGATCAAACTATCATGAACATTAGTTACATAGATACCTTTTATACTATCAATACACCCTCTTACAACCAACATTTTCCATCAAAATATAAAGAAACAAAATTCCTCACTATGCAAACCCCTAAACTTATTTCTCTTGATGATAAAAGAAAGCTTCAAAGGGAGAGGTTGACCTGATTTCTTGGATTCCTTCTGAAAGCTTTGATGAATGACTAAGGCACATGCTAGGATGACCTCTTCAACTCATCTCATCCTTCCTAAAATTCTTCAACTAACTTCTCAATGCTGCAAATACCTCAAAAAACCTCCTCCTTTCATGGAAGCTCTGAAAGAGAAATAAATGCAGAAGTTAAAAGGATAAAACCCTTATTAGAGTTATTCCTCTTTTCCCTCCAAACTATAAAAATGTGCTTTTTCCTTGAATAAACATATCAATTAAATCAAGACTTGATCAAAATCTATCAAACGCAAGTAACAATGTGGAAAGGAAACACACCCCCTCTCAATAAAGTGATATTTAAAAAACAATGTGGACTTCCTTCTTCATAACTCACTTTTACTCCTTTGCAACTTAAATTATGACTCAAATAATAACTTTTACAAAAAACTTAAAATAAAATTAATACTAGTCTTTGAATAAAACTGTGGACTATACCAACACAACTCAGGAACTCAAGGACCCTCTAATCATTTTAATCCTAAAGGATAAAAATGATAACATGAATGATTAGTTTGCACATACTTAGGGGTTTTAGGGGTCTTCACCAGGTCTTTTTCCTCTTCATTTTGCACTTCTTTTTCTTCAATTTTTTCTTCTTCTTCTCTACAGTCAGGTTCATCTAACACATATCCATCAAATGTAATTAAATTCTACAAATTTTCATCAACCTTAACATTTTCACTTTCAACAATCTTTCTTAGCATTTTGTTGTAACATCTATAAGTTTTTCTTTTAGTAGAATATCCAAGGAAGATACCTTCATTAGGCCTTGCATCAAAAATTCCTAAGTTTTCCTCATCTCTCTTGATATAATATTTGCTTCCAAATACTCTAAAGTACTTGAAAATACGAATCCTTCCATACAATAACTCATAGGGAGTCTTTATGTTGTTAGCTTTTGCTTGAACTTAGTTAAGTATGTAAACAATAGTATGAATTTCTTCTCTCCATTAGACTTCTAGTAGATTTTCTTATTTCATCATAGTTCTAGCATCTTCTTGAATAGTCTAATTTTTTCTCTCAACAACTCCATTCTGCTAAGGAGTTCTAGTGGAAGACAAGTTCCTCTTTATTCCATGAACTTCACAAAACATGTTAAACTCATTCGAGGTGAATTCTCCACCTCTACCAGACCTCAAACATTTTATTTTCATATTCATTTCATTCTCAACCATACCTTTAAATACTTCGAATCTATCTGGTGCATCATATTTCTCTATAAGAAAAGTAACCCATGTCATTCTAGAATAATCATCAATCAAAAGCATGAAATACCTATCACCTTGAAGAATTCTCACCCTTGTAGTAAAAAAAAGATCTGTATGTATTAATTCTAGTAGTTTGGTAGCAAATTGTTCCTTTCCTTTGAAACCACTTCTTACTTGCTTTCCAAACTGACAATTCTTGCAAACAACATTGATAGGTTTTTTGATTCTTGGTAAATCTCTCACTGCATGAACTGAACTGACTCTCACCAAACTATCAAAAATCATGTGACACACCCTCTGGTGCCATAACCAACTATCATTAATCCGAGACATAAAGAAATGACCATCAAAATCCTTAAGATGATAGATATTTCCATCAGTCCTCTTACCAGCAGTAATCATAGTTTCAATCCCTTTTCTAATCTCACATCTTTAATCCTTAAACACAAGATTATATCCTTTTCTACACATTTTTCCAACACTCAAAATATTATTCCTTAAACCTTTAACATAGTAAACATCTTTAGTATTATGCTTGTCATCAAAACTGATTGAATCTATTCCACAAATCTTTGCTCCTGAATCATCTCCAAATTTAACTAATCCATCATACTTTTTAAGTTTAACAAACTTATTTTTGTCTCTGGTCATGTGATTAGAGCAGCCACTATCAATAACCCAATAATTTTTATCCTGTTTAACATGAACAACAGAAACCAAAGTACCTTCAACCTTATCCTTCTCCTCCAGAACACTTTCTTTCACAAAATTTTCAGATTTAAATAGCAAAGTAGATTCATCTTTTATAGCCAAGAAGAAGCATTCATTTTCATCAACATCTCCATAATCAGATTCATCATAAAAAATACTAGCATCTTCTTTGACATAGTAACTTCTTTTGATCATCTTTCCTTTATTCTCCTTACTCTTATTGTTCACAACTCTATTTGGACATCTTGAAGCATATTGACCTATTTTTCCACAGCTAAAACATTTAAAAGGTAGTTTACCTTTGAACTTACTGGTGCCCTTTTTCATCCTTATTACAAATTTAGCTTCTACGTCATCAAGATCTTCTCCATCTGAATCTTCAATATTTTTTTATTTTCTAGCCTTAAAAGCAATCTCCACTTTTACACCATTTTTCAAACCAAGTTTTCTCATTTCAAATGAAGTTAGTGTACCAATCAACTAGTCTCTAGAATGAGTATTAAAATTTGCAACTTCCTCAATAGTAGATACATTTTCACTGTATGAGTTAGGAAGAGTTCTGAGAACTTTCTTTACCACCCTAGGTTCTTTGACTTGCACACCAAGACCTCTCATAACAGTTACTAGCTCATCAGCTCTTTCCATGTAGGTTGAAATTGTTTCATCTTCAAAAATTCACATAGTCTCAAATTCTACCTTTAGATTCTATAAATTTGCTTGTTTAACCTTGTCATCTCCTTCATAAATACTTACAAGCTCATCCCAAACATCTTTAGCAGTCTTCAGATTTATAACTTTAACCAATTCAAAATTTGAAATACTGTTCATCATAATAAATCATGTCTTTGCATCTACCTCATGTGCCTTGATCTCATTACTTGTACTCATACCATTATGAGGTTCAAAATATTGATTCTTTATTTCCTTTTCAAGCTCAAATCCATGAGATTCCAGATATCCTTCCATCTTCATCTTCCAGAATGCATATTCTGTTCCATCAAATCTAGGGAAATCAATTTTTTTTTCCATCCCAAATCTACCTCAAGCGGTTAAGATCTTCACCAAGGAACCTTGTTTTGATGCCAATTTTTGAATGAAAAATACAATTGATAGAGGGGGTGAATCTTGTTAGCAAATTGAAACATAAAAACCCTCAACGGTAATTAGATCCACATGCATTCATTAAACCCTTATTTTGTTAAAGTGATTAATCATGAAATGCATATAGCAAAAATTGAATCAACAACACCATACACAAGAAAACACAAAATTTATGTGGAAAAACCAATGAGGGAAAACCACGATGAGGATTAGATTACAATATAAGTAATTACAAAATTGGTAAAAAGGCTCACTGCCAAAATAGGATACACTATCTGGGAAGGCTCACAACCAGGGCTTACTACCATAAAAAGAAACAAAGAAGATAGAAGAGAAATGTTACACAAAGAACAACATCTCAATGCAATAGGGAATCCACCACAAATGATCCAACACTTTTGTAGCCTTTTTTGAAATATTACAGACACCTTCATCTCATTATATTCAAAATTCCAACACTTTGAAGTTTGCACTACTTTGCTCAAACTCGCGCTTTACTCTTCAAAAATTTGCATCACTTGCATCACACACCTTTTTCTTTATATATTTTCTATCTTAACAACCTTCAACATCTCCATTCATACTTATACCATCCTCAACCTTGAAAAATTTCTCCAAGGTTGGCAATACATGCTTCACACTTTACAATTTCAAATTAGGTTGACACTAAGCATTACCGTGGTGGATATGAATGAAAGTGGACCAAAACAACACTTAATTGGTACCCAAATTAAATCTCACATGCCATGCTACACCTTCATTAATAATTGAACATATTTGAATGTAGTGTAAACACTAGGTTGGCCATTAACTGTGAAAAAACATTAAACATTAAGTACACACGTCCTTAAATCAATTTGAAACTTCTAGACAACAAAATTCACTTGAACACGGTCCAATAACATCTTGAAAACCAACAACTTCCTTTGCAACAAATCTCACCTGAATATTATAATCTTATTTTTTATCTAGTTAACATTAATAGATACTACAATACTCTATAACTTAGAATACCTTCTGACATGCCTAACCATGAATCCTCTTGACACAAAGAAGAGGACAACACCATTAACTCTCCTTCAGAACCACAAGTCCTAAAAAGCAACTGTGGAGACATGTGGAGAAAATACATTTCACCTTGGCATATCTATGCAACACTGCAAAACAAGTTCACATATTGGTGAACAAAACTTCCTCTGACCAATGATCCAGAAGCCCAAATTCTAGATGTAGAACCTCTGAACACCTCTAACCAACATATTCAAACCACAAAAGTAGATCTTCAACCTAGAAGAAATGTGAAGCAATACTAGAATACCTCTGCAACAACTTGTTTCCTCTTTTTTCACAATTTTCTCAATATCCTCGACATCCTCATCATGCAACCAACTTACTTAACACATAGTTGCATCAATGACAACACCTTCATACTTTCAATAGTATTTAATTACGTATATATTTGTGTATTTATATATATATAATTATTTTGATAGATGTTTATGTATTTATTTATTTGGTAAGTAATGCATTTCATAATTTCATGAGAATATAAATAAATATTATATATATATATATAACATATTTTTTAAAGTGTTTTGAAATATGAAAATCACATTATTATAGTGATCTAATGTTTGATATATTTAAGGTGCTTTAAATAAAGCATAGTGCATTATGGAAGCACTTCCATGTATATTGTTGTGGCTAAAAGTTTAAACACAATGCTTAAAGTATGTAAAGAATAAGTCAATGAGACTTATGTGCTGAAGTAAAGGAGAAAACAATTTAGATGTTGCAAGTAAATGAATGCAAATTTTACATTATTTACTAAGTCTTTAACCATGCATAAGAAGATGGCGCTAGAGTATGAATATGTGGTGCAAAAAATTATAGAATGTAGGAAACAATAGAAGTCTAAGCCAGTGCCATTTCTTGGTAAATCTATGTGATAAGCATAAAACTCATTCAATGCAAAGATGGAAAAAATATTAGAGGGTAGTCAAATTGTAAATCAAATAGAAAACCTATAGAGAGGAGTTGTTGTCCCTTGAATCAGTAAAAGATTCATGCTTTCTAAAGAATGAAGTTGACTCAGTCCTTCTATGGAATTGGAAATATGATGATTTTTATGTGTTACAATCTAAGAGTTTAATTCAGCCGAGTCATTGCAAGGGAGTAGGAAGGTGGTAGAATTGTTAACTTGTTTGTAGCCTTTGGATGCTCAAATTTAAGTATGTATAGAGGTGCTCTCCCTACCATTTAAACACTTTTCATTTTGATATCTTCATTGTTATTCTGTTGTATTTTTTGTGCAAGTGAATTAGAGAGTTGCTTTGTTATTTTGCAATTGTATTGTTGATAGAATCAGTAAGAAGCTAGAAGTAGAAGTTAGGTTGAACTTAGAGGAAGTAGCAAGATGACTTGTGGATTTGAGCTAGGGAGGAAGTAATATCAGTTGGAGCTTTTATATAGGCATGTTGATTTCTATTCCTTTGTTTTTTATTATAGGGAAAAAAGGTTTTGATGGGACTTGAAACCCATTACAAGAAGGTTTTGAAGGGACCTAAAATCCTTTACAAGGAAAAAATGCTGCTAGAAAAATAATCAGCAAACCAAACACAAATATTCAAATCAAACCACATTGCAACAAATAGGTTTTGAAGGGACCTTAAACCCTTAAAAACTAGGTTTTGACAAGGATCTTAAAACCTAAGATGAACCACCACAACTAGGTTTTATTAGGGACCTTGAACTCTTATGAATCTTGAGCACAACCTGAATCAACCAAGCATCAACACACCAACTACTTAGAGCAGTCAAATCTGAGCCCAAGAAACCAAAAAAAATGGTGTAAAACACCCACCAAACCATGATTTTCAAAAGAACTAGAAAAACCAAAAACCCTGCCTTGATAGGGGTATTGGGGAGCACAACCGAACACTTCAAAGAATTAGCACTCATGTAGCTCCAGTCCACCTAAATAACCAACCCAACCTACACCTCTAAAAGAGAGGGCACCCCTCTATAGGTTAGGATGATAAGAAAACCCTTACCACCAAAACCCCATCTCTTCAGGCCATACGAGATCCACCTCAAAAGGAACCAATGCTCCACCTCAAAAGGAGCAATCTCCCCCTCTATAGGAAACATTAGATGAAGATTTTGATGGTTAGTAGCTTTAGTAGGAAGGGCTAACCTAACATACCTTGGTAGCACAAGCTTTAGGAGACCCAAGAAATAAAAACCAAAAGGTGAGATAGGAATAAATCCCACCTAGAAAGCACAATAGTAGCCCACCTTTTGTCGTACCACCACCACCAAAAACAACAAAGATGGCACCCAAAAACCATTAGTAGAGCCCAAAGAAAAGAGGATTCTATGAATCCTATAAGAAACAAAGGCTACCATCATCTCCATGAAAAGATGGGTTATTAAAAAACACAACCTCTACGACAAATAAAAAAGATTTGGGAGCTTCCCAAACAAAAAAAAAGCTCATAAAGAGCAGCAAACCAAACCTCCTTTAAAAGGGAACCAACACCATCAACCGCAAGCTCCAAGCAGCTACCCACAATAGATTTCACCAACAACAACCCTTCCACTGTTAGTAGACCTATGGGAAGATAAAAGAAACCCTCATAAGAAAAATGAAGGGAGTCAACCAATCCATTAAGCACCCCATCCCCCTTGAAATGCCAACCAAGACTATGGAATAGCCAAAACTCCAAACACACTCCTGAATTAGGGAAACCATACCTCATCCCCAACAAAGCCACAAACGAGAAAGGGACCATACATCAGGCAAAGGAAATCCTCCACAAAGAAAGGCCCATAGAACCAAGGTAACAATAGAAACAACAATAGCTGCTTTATACATGAGCCCATCAATAAATATGAGCTCCAAGCAACTACTCACAATAGCTTCCACCAACAGCAACCCAACTGTCACCAACAACCCTTCGACCTTCAACAAAAGCCTCCACAAAGCAAGGCCAATAGAAGAAGAAAGCAAGGAAACAACAAAAGAAACAAGCCACTCTAGACACGAGCACACCTATAGCCATTAGCTCCAAGTAGCTACCCACAACAATATCGACCAAAATCAACTCTTCTATTGTCATCAACCCTTTTTCCATCAATAGTTATTCCTTTCTTATTTAGTAGCTACCCACAACAATATCCACCAAAAGAAACCCTTCTATTCCTTTGTTCATGTTTGAAAGGTTATTTATTTATGATTGCTTTGTTTGGAAAATATTGATTTGAGTATGGGTTAAGATGTTTTGGATAATCTTGAATGCTCTTGGTTGATTCTTTCTTTGTCGAAACCTTTATATTTTGATAATAATTATATATATCCTATATTGGAACTTATATGATTGTGTTTCTATTTATACTTTACATAGCTTGTCAATACTATATGTAGTTTTTCAATACTATATGTAGTTTTTCGATACTATATGTAGTTTTTCGATACTATACAAATGTAGCATGAAATGTGAGATGTAGCATGTATTTATTTCTTGAAGTAATTTAGATGGAAATGTTAGTTGGAATAGGTAAATACCTTGGTTATTCTTGGGGTTAAAATAGTCCATGGGAAAGGGTGTAACACAGTTATTGAAGTTGCTATGTCATCACTGTCTTCTTTTGGGATGTATGTTAAGAGTATTAATGGTCAAAACCAAATTGAGCTAGGAAGGTGGGTGAGCATGTGACCTTGAATCTAAATTTTAGGTGATGAATACTTTGGCCAAAGCAGTGTAAGTAGACATTGTTTACACTGTCAGTTCACTATGATCTAGGTTTACATTCTAGCAAGGGATTGGCATACATTTAGGTTGTACCCACTATATGGTAGCTCTAGATATGTAGGACACAACACCATGATCTATGAAGGCTATGATTATGAGGTTATCAAACCAATCTCTTCGTCGAAGGGTAGGGCCATATTACTAATTTTGTAGATGTGTGGGAACCATAGTAAGTCCGTGGTTGGCGAAAAAGTGCTTGAGTGATGCTTCTCCTCATGCAGTTGATGGCCAAGATTTGAGGAAGGACATTGAACCATTGGTATCTCTATTTTAGTAATCTCATTGAAGCTATGTATGTATTCATGAATCCATCTCTATGGAATTGTAAACATGAAACATCATCTTGAAATTATGTAATGTGAAATCATTACTTGTATTATTGAAATGATTCTCTTTTATGCAATGAGAAATTTTGAAATGGTTATGTTTCAAATGTGTATTTTTTATTCAAAAGAAAAGAAATTTTTTATTGCTCATGATGTTAGTAGCATAAATTGTTCACTTGTAGGTAAAAAATAGTAAAATTATTGGGTAGAACATTGGGCATGTTACACGTGGTATCAGAGCTACCAGGTTCGGATCTAGAACCTATGTGCTTGCTATGTTTCCATCCAACATTATATGTGTCTAATGTTTGGAAATTCTTGTGCTAGGATGGTGCATTTGAAGATGACTGTAAGGAATTCAATAATCAGTAATGAGTGCTACTTAAGGGCCAAGAAGGAAAGGGAAGACATTGTTTGAACTATAGAGGGGACCAATTATGACAATGATATTTGGCTAAGTGACACTAAAACTTTAAGTAATTCCCTATCACGAATCAATCAAGAGAGAAAAAGATGTGAGAGGTTGTCAACTTTGTACCTCCAGTCTCTTTGACCAAGTCAAAATCTTTACCACTTTCCAGAGATATGCCCTCAGAATGTAGTGTTAGTCCTACCATGATCTTTAGGGACCCTTGTGTTATTCCTATGATGGAAGTTATTGTATTGTCCTCAAGTGGCGAATCAAAGGAATATTTTCCCTGAAACTATGTATCTAAGGATAATTCTTAGGGTTATTTTTCTTTTGATGATGTATGTGAACAAAAATTTCAAGGGTATACCCCATGTAGTTATGTATTAGAGTGTGAATCCGAGGGATACTCTCCCTTAGACTACCTGGATAGTCATTCCATGTAAACAAAAGGATATTGAAATCCTTTTTTATCTTAATGAAAACATGTTTTGGTAAGACTTGTGTATGAGTTCTTTTATGAAATTTCTATGTGAATGTTTTTTCTTTTGGATGATTTTTAGAATGATAAGTAAAATTTCTTAGGATGGGATTAAAATGAAATCTCTAGGTGTAATGGTTAGAACAAAAACTAATCTTGGGGGATCTTAGGAAGCAGGCCAAGGTGTTGAGAATGCCAAATCTAATTTGGATCACATTTTGGCTATGATGGATGAAACAAGAGAAAGAATTGGTAACCTTGAGTAGGAGGTAAGGGAAAAGAAAGGGAGGAACAAGAGGTTCCTAATAATGAAGAAGGGGAAAATTCTCATGATCACACCCAATCCATTGAACATGAGGATGATGAGTCACATTCTAGGTTAGAGGGAACCAAAAGAAAATGATTGGAAAGTGAGTTATCTTAAGATATAAGAAAGATCATACCTCAAAAATTTGAAGGTAGTACTAGCGGGGATGTGGCTGAGGCATGGTTCATGGAGATGGAAAAGTATTTTGAAATCAGGAATACTCTGAGGCCACTAAAGCCATTTGGGGAGTTTTTCAATTGGCTAGTGAAGCATCCAACTGGTGGATGAATAAAATGATGGAACTTGGGCTTAGTTCCCTTAAAAGGTTTACTTGGAGTGAATTTTTGGAGATTTTTTGGAAGTGGTGGTTACCTCGATTATTCTATGACCAAGAGCTCACCAACTTCCAAACCTGAATTAAGGAGATTCCCCAATGAATGAATATTGGGAGAAGTTCACTCATCTCTTGAGGTATGTACCCATGTACCAAAAGGATGAGTGGTTTCACATAAAGAAGTTCATCATGGGTCTCAATAACCAAATAGGTGGAGAGGTAGATATACATAGTCTTTCTACCATGGACCTAGTATATGAGAAAGCTATTAAGCAAGAGCAAAGGCTTAAATCTATCTCAAACTATTGTGAAAAGAATCAAAAGAAGTTCAATTGGTCACAAGCCAATAAAGCTTCAAAGAATCCTAGTGAAGGGAAAGGTTTTCAAAAGAAAGGGGACAAGGGACCCCAAAATAGTTGGAATGAACCAAGAAGGGATTGTAGGGGGAACAACAACAACAACTACAAGAACAATGATGGTGGAAATGAAAGTAATTCTAGAAGGCCCACAAAAAGGAAGGGACCAGTGAAAGGATGTTTTACATGTGGTGGATATCACTTTGCAAATCAGTATCCCAACAAACCCTAAGGGTCACAACCACACGGGAACCATCTTCCTCCATAATGAGCTACATTAAAGCAAAGGATTCATGTTGCATTATACAATTGACAAGCGAAGTAATAAATTACTTTGGTAGAAGTTTCAATTACTTTGTCTGGTACTCCCATCTCAATTTTAATGGATATTTGTGCTAAGGAAAAAAAAATCTCCTAGTATCGCTAGTAAAATTTCTAGAAGAGCTAGCTACATGGAAAAGTCTTGGATTGTTGAATATTCAAGCTAGACAAGAGCTAAGGTGGATCAATGTCTATTTAAAGAAAGGGTTGAACTTTCAAGTTTTTGTACAAAATTGAATTTGTACACAACTCCCTCAAATTCATATGATTTCATCTTAGGGATAAATTGGCTATGGAAACATAGGGCCAAAGTAGATTGTCATGAAAAAATATTAGTATGCTTAGATGATCTTGGAAACTGGGTGTCATTGCAAGGAACACCTAGAGAAGTTAAGTTGCAACAAATTTCCACAATATAGATGCATAGAACGAAGAAGAAAGGTTGTCAACCCTTCACAATGAAAATGGAGAAACTTGAAGAATGAAAAAAGTTCATTTCTCAAGATGATTTAATATATTATGGACCTCAAGACTCCCAAAATACCGAAGAAGGTGAAGTGGTCGAATCTAGAAAGTTGTATATGGAGAAATATCCTATCCTATGAAAATTTGAAAATGTATTTCTAGATTAATTGCCTAGATTTTCTCCCAAGAGAGTGTTTGATTTCTCCATCAACATAGTTCCAAGGTCGGAGCCTATATATTGAAAGTACCATATAGGATGACCATGATAAAATTAATCGAGCTAAGATCCCAATTAGAAGAATTATTGTCCAAGGGACCAATAAGACCCACATTTGTTTCACCTTGGGGAGCTCCAATGATCTTTGTGAAGAAGAAAGATGGTACACTGCAATTATGTATTGACTATTAGCTTCTTAACAAAGCAATGATAAAGAATAAATATATGTTGCCATGTATCGATGATCACTTTGATCAAATCCAAGGAGTGATAGTTTTTTCAAAGATTGATCTATGATCAGGCTATCATCAACTAAAGATCAAGGATGAAGACTTTTTCAAAATAGCTTTCAAGACTAGGTATGTTCATTACAAGTTCACGGTCCTACCATTTGGGCTAACAAATGCAATTGCAACATTCATGAACCTAATGAATAATGTATTTAGGGGCTACTTGGATAGGTTTGCATTGGTCTTCTTGGATGATAATTTAATCTACTCCAAGAATGAAGAGGAACATCTCCAACATTTAGAGATTGTTCTCCAATAGTTAAGGGATCATAAGCTATACGAGAAACTCTCAAAGTGTGCCTTCTTTCAAAAGGACATACATTATTTGGGTCATGTGATTTCAGATGATGGGACAATTGCAGTTGATCCAACAAAGATAAAAGTAGTGCTTGAGTGGCCAGTGCCTAAGAATGTGCCAGAAGTTAGAAGTTTTATGGGTCTGGTTTGGTATTACCAAAAATTCGTTGCAAACTTTCCAAGAATAGATTTTCTATCACTTAATTACATAGGAAAAGGAAGAAGTTTGAGTGGTCTAAGAAATGTCAAGTAGAATTTGACCAACTAAAGGAGAAGTTGACCATAACTCTGATATTGAAGGTACCAAATCCATGTGATAACTTTACTGTCATCACAGATGCCTCAAAAGAAGGTTTGGGTGGAGTACTGATGCAGGAAGCGTGAGTCATAGCCTATGAGTCAAGGAAGTTGAATCCTTATGAGAAAAAATATGTTTTGCATGATGTGGAGCTACAAACAATTGTCCATGCATTACAGATGTGGAGACACTATCTATTGGGGAAACATTTGAACTATAATTTTTATCATCATGGTTTGAATTATTTGTTTACTCAACCCAATCTAAATGTGTGACAAAGGAGATGGTTGGAACTGGTATCGTATTATGATTTCAACATCAATTATATCAAGGGAAAGGAAATTTGGGTTATCAATGTTGTAAGTCATAGGAGGCATATCTCCTCAATGATATCAATCCAAACTAACTTCAAAGGTCAAGTGTTGTAGAGATCCAAGGGTGACGAGTTTTATGAAAAAGTCAAGAAAGAACTCTTAGATAATATGCAAGATCAAAGGTATGAAGGATATCACTTTGAATCTAATGTATTATTAAGGTTTAAGGGAAATATTTACGTACCTAATTCTAGTGAATTAAGGAACTTGGTATGGTAATAAGTTCATAATGCACCATATTTTGGACATCCTAGTGTAACTAAGATGTTGGATGATGTAAAGACATTATATTTCTAGAAGGGAATGAAAGGGGATGCTACAAGATTTATAGAAAGTTGTTTAAAATGTCAAAGAGTGAAGGTAGAGCATCATCACCTGTAGGTCTTTTGTATCCCCATGAATTTCTAGAAAGTAAGCAGCAAAACATTAGCATGGATTTTTTGCAAGGTCTTCCAATGTCAAGGAATAAGCACAATGCCATTTCGATAGTGGTGGGAAAGCCTACAAAGGTGGATCACTTTATACTAGGGAATCTAACTCGTGAATCTCATGTAATAGCTTAGAAGTTTATTGAAGAGATATTTAGATTTCATGGATTCCTGAAAAGATTATTTTTCTCATGTGACATCTAGATTTTGGCAAACCTTTTTTTCTTCACTTGGGACTCAATTGAACATAATTTTAGCATAACAAATCCAAAAATGGATGGACAAACTGAAATGGTGAACCAAGCGCTAGAGGACCTAATAAGGATGTATTACATGGATTAGCAATAGAATTGGGAGGATTACCTACCTTTGGTTTATTTTGCATATAATAACTCTTATCATTTTATAATCAAGATGGCTCTATTTGAAGCATTGTATGGTAGAAATTGTCGAACTCCTATAAGCTGGGATAAGCTAGATGATAGGATAAGCCTTAGGGCAGAAATGTTATAAAAAATGGAGGAGCAAGTTGGGATTATCAAGAAAAGGCTAGAATCTAATGATAGGCAAAAGAGTTATGCATATTCCAAATGGTCACCCAGGAAATTCTCAGTAGTAGAGAAGGTTTTGTTAAGAGCTAAACCTCAAAAGAGTTCTATAAAGTTTGGAAAGTCATCTAGACTAGCTCCATGCTACATAGGTCCTTTTGAGGTTCTCGAGGAAGTCAACCCTGTTGTGTATAGAATTTCTTTGCCGCTAGCTCATGCTAGGATGCATAATGTATTTCATGTCTTGTACCCTAAAAAGTACATACCAAGGGATAACCATGTTATTGATTGGAATTCTCTACAGGTACAAAACTCATGAGTGGTAACAATTGAGCCTCTCAAGGTGCTCGAAACACGTAAGCTTCTCTTATGTAATTGATAGGTTCTACAATGCAAGGTATACTGGGATCAGTATGTAGAAGATTTTGCCACTTGGGAAGACTATGGTGAGATGAACAAAAAGTTTCCACAAGTCTTACTAGATTTTGAAAACTCCTAAAAAATGATGTTTTATGATGTTATGTTTATGTTTTATGTTATGATCATATTTGATACTTAAAATCATGAGGGATGATGATTCACAAGGGGGGGAATATGTTACACCCTGTGTGTTGTTACCTATTTACTATTACCTTGTCTGGTTAAAATGCTTTAATATATCAATGCATTTTGTATATGAAACTTGATGGAAATATGATGAATGAATGTTTAATTCAATTTGATGTTTTATAATGATTTTGAAGATGAAATATATGATGCATATGAATGTATTGTTATCGAATAACTAATGTTGTAATGTACTAAGTTGAATGCAGGAATAGATTCAAACCTTCGAAAGAGAGGGGAAGTATCACTCAGGAGAAGAAATTGGTTTGGTAACTCGTTATGAGCCTAAATGAACATACACACACTCACACCCTAGTTGGTCTAAATTGAGTCAAGTTAGTTTGGGGAGATGGTAAGTGATTTTCAGTTTTGGTTTGTGAATGTTTTGTATTGTTTTATGGTATCAATCTTTGAATGATCTTGATAGTAAAATGTTATTAAGTATTTAAGAGTGAAATTCCTTCCTTGTGTTTTCCTACTTATTTATTAATTGACGAGGTATATACATAAAATATACATGTATATATGTACGTTTCTA
This sequence comes from Sequoia sempervirens, assembly GCA_007258455.2. Taxonomy (NCBI): domain Eukaryota; kingdom Viridiplantae; phylum Streptophyta; class Pinopsida; order Cupressales; family Cupressaceae; genus Sequoia; species Sequoia sempervirens. The sequence goes on along the minus strand of VDFB02067660.1, from coordinate 3,839 downwards.
TGATAAACTCATACATATGAGTAAATACATGCATGGGTATATGTAGGTAGATTTATCTATGCATGCTCATGAATGGATTACCCATATGCATGAGAATATCGATTAGATCAATGTGAAATATATATACAATTCATGTATATATGTCAATTAATGAAACTGAGAATATATGTGTTTATGTAAGGATATTAAAATAATGATATATATATACATGATATATATATTAAAGTCTAAACCTACACCATTTCCTAGTAAAGCCATGTGATAAGCATAAAACTCAGTCAATGCAAAGATTACAGAAATATGAGACGGTAGTCAACTTGCAAATCAAATAGGAAACCTATAGAGAGGCATCGTTATTCTTTGACTCAGTAAAAGAGTCATGTTGTTTGGAGAATTAAGTTGACCCAACAATTCTATGAAATTGGAAATATGAGGACTATTATGTGTTGCAATTTGAGAGTTGAATTCAGCTAAGTCGTTGCATGGGAGTAGGAAGGTGGTAGAATTGTTAGCTTTTTTGTAGCCTTCGGATGCTCTAATTTTAGTATATATAGAGATTATATTCCTACCATTTGAACACTTTTCATTCTGATATCTTTTTTTTTATTCTACTATATTTTTTGTGCAAGAGAACTAGAGATATTGAGAGTTAGATAGTTTCTTTGTTATTTTGAAATTGTATTGTTGAAAGAATTGGTAAGAGGCAAGAAGTGGAAGTTAGGTTGAGCTTGGAGGAAGTAGCAAGTGGGCTTGTGGATTTGAGCTAGGGAGGAAGTAATATCAACTGGAGCTTTTATACAAGCATGTTGATTTCTATTCCTTTATTATTCATGTTTGAAAGCTTATTTATTTATGATTGCTTTGTTTGGAAAAGATTTATTTGAGTATGGGTTAAGATGTTTGGGATAAGCTTGCATGTCCTTGGTTGATTATTTCTTTGGTGAAACCTTTCTATTTTGATATATATCCTATATTGGAACTTATATGATTGTGTTTCTATTTATACTTTGTGTAGCTTGTCAATACTATACACAGTTTGTCAAAGCTATACATATGTGGCATGAAATGTGAAATGTAGCATGCATTGTTTCCTTGAAGTACTTTAGATGGAAATGTTTGTTAGAATAGGTAAATATATTGGTTATTCTTGGGGTTAAAATAATCCATGGGAAAGGGTGTGTCCTATTTAGTCAAGTTGCTATGTCATCACTACCTCTTTTGGGTTGTATGTTAAGAGTATGAATGGTCAAAACCAAATCAGGATAGGAAGGTGGGTGAGTGTGTGACCTCCACTCTAAATTTTGGGTGATCCAAGTTTACATTCTAGGCAGGGATTGTCATACATGTAGGTTGTAGCCACTATATGGTAGCTCTAGGTATGTTGGACACAACACCATGCTTTGAGAAGGCTAGGATTATGAGGTTGTCAAGCAAATCTCTTCGTCAAAGGTTAGGGCCATCTTACTAGTTTGGTAGATGTGTGGGACCACAGTAAGTCCATGGTTGGAAAAAAAGTGCTTGAGTGATGCTCCTCCTCATGTAGTTGGTGGTGAAGATTTGAGGAAGGACATCTAGACCATTTGAATCTCTATTTCAGTAAGCTTGTTGAAGCTATGCACGTAATCATGAATCCATTTCTATGGAAATTATAAACATGAAATTTTATCTTGAAATTATGTAATGTGAAATCATTACTTGTATTATTGAAATGATTATCTATTATGCAATGGGAAATTTTGAAATGGTTATGTTTCAAATGTGCATTTTTTATTCAAAAGAAAAGAAATTTTTTATTGCTCATAATTTTAGTAGCATAAATTGTTCACTTGTGGGTAAAACATAGTAAAATCATTGGGTAGAACATTGGGCATGTTACACCCACTACCCCTTCTTTTGATTGTTGCACCATTCCTTGCTAGCCGCTTATTGTTTGATATGCTCCATTCAAAACTCCTACTCTACTTCTCTCACCCAAATGCTTGCTTCTGCTCCACTCACCATCCTAATTTTTATATAATTTTAATAATTATTTATATTAAATTTAGTAACATAAATTAAATAAATTTATTTAAGTCATTTGCACTAATTTTTAATTTAAATATTAAAACATCTACAGTTATAAATTAGTTTTATTATTTTCTAAAAAAATATATTTTATTAATGCAATGGTAGCAATTAGTGGAGTGTAATGATGTATGTTAAAGATATTGAGAGGCACTATCATTTTCCAAATGTTTAATTGAGCCAATAATCTATGTACCTGTTAGCAAACGAAATGTTAGAATTATTTTTTTTAAGTCAAATATTTGTGTTTTCTAATGTTTTGAACTATGAAGATGTGAATTTTTTAACAAAAGATATTATAGAAATTATTTATTGGTGATCTCATTGGTTGAGGAGGTTTGAGTCATTTTTGCAAGTACTTAAAAATAATAAAATATTAGTTTTTAAAATGTACTATGCACTAGTGAGTGTTTTTCACATAATAAAATATTAAAGGCTTAAATGCTTTGAGTGGTACATTTAGTAATAAATTTAATGATAGGTGAGACATTAATGAAAATTACTTAAAATCCAATTTGATACATGTACCTTCCAATCAATTACAAGTTAGAATTTTTCAAGGTTAAAAAAATAATAATTAGTTTCAAATGTGAACATGTGATTTTCTTAAGACAACTTGCATTAGTACTATTTTTTTCATCTTATTTATTTATTTTTTTCATTATTTTTATAGTTTTTTTCCTTCTTGTTATTAATTATTACTAAAAATGAATATTGTATGAACCTTATATAAATATATTATAAAATAACTATTAATATATTATAATAAATATAATATATTATAATGAATATTAATGATAATATATTAATAATATAAAATAATTATTAAATATAATTTCTCATTTTCCAAGCATTGTAATATGGTTAAATAATAAGTATTACCTAAAAACATGCATCCCATTCCGTGCACATTTTAAAAACCCACTTCTTTGTCTTTAAGAGATTGATGCATATAAATAATATATTATAATGAATATTAATGATAATATATTAATAATATAAAATAATTATTAAATATAATTGTTGATTTTCCAAGTAGCGTAATATGGTTAAATAATAAGTATTACCCACTTACAAGATTGACCATGGATAGAAATAATATATTATAATAAATTAATGATAATATGTTAATAATATAAAAGAATATTATATGACATTAAATATAATTTAAATAATATTAATTATTGATTAATCTTATTAAATAATAATTTAAACATATAAAATATAACGAAAAAATAGGTTTAAATATTCATATTTAAAAAATAGTTTAAATATAAAATATAATAAATTAAATATAATAGACAATAAATTATAATAGTTTAGATATTATAATAGTTGCAATCATAGTTAGATAAAAAACCAATCAAGAAATGAATATTTTAACACAACCAAATACTTATTGACAATATTCTTGGGAGGTTCTCTCATATGGTGGAATTAGCTTCAACCTAAGACACTTGTATAATTTGAAGGTAAATACTTTGTTTTAATTAAATATTTTAATGACCCATTATTATTTACTTTAAAATTAATTGTTTTACTATAGATAGATGCATTTATTTATTTTTTCAAATTATTTTATTATGTTGAGAGATGTCTCACAATGTCATTTGAAAAGTAATCTTGATATTTATTATTTTCAATTTTAAGCTAATCTTGTTTCTTTATAGTTATTTTCGTATATAACTCCAAGCACTCCAAAATAATAAAACTTTTTTTTTTTAAGAAAGATTTTCACCCTTTATTTTTTTGTGTAAATCTTGATATTTGAAATA